>NW_019289739.1:180457-225121 GCF_000500325.1 Leptinotarsa decemlineata
AAGAGTTTGAAAGGGATATTTAAAGATTGGAGCAGGGTGGTACATCGCACTCCATCTACATTGAAAGTACTTCAATAACAATTGAAAAGGTACTGTCTATTAATGTAATGAAAGTAAACAACAATAGTTCAAATCTGTAATCTCACGGGACACCAGTTTACAAACGAAAAGGAGAGAGGAACCTACGGGTGCTTGAAAATTGTTATTCTGGCGTTTACGAATGATTATACTTCGTGAAACAAATTGGTACCGTTACAAGATTATAATGATTTTTATCAATCCCAAGAAACAAAAATATTTATAACAGGAATAAAATTTGAAATAGTGAATGAATAAGTTGTTTGAATACTAACACATCAATTAAATGTACAGCACATACTACATGAGTTGAACAGTCTCAGGCGCTAGTCTTATTCCATTCACCGCTTTTTCAGTTAGTACTTACCTTCAAAAGAGAACTTTTGAAATTTCATTATATTCAACTCATAAGTTTGTGAATTATTGTAGTAAGATTGACACTACTTTTGCTATTTTCAAAACAATGGATCAAAAACTTGGCTTGATTGAGTACCTGAATTTATAATTCACAATGTGGATGTGCTAATTTGAAAACCGGTGAGTAAACTAAAAAAATCGATTTGATCATTCAACAGATTGCACTCGCAATGTTTATGCTTGTGAATTTCCAAGGATTTTAAATAGTTGAGTATGTAACCCTTCCTTGCATAGTTCAAAATTTCGTTATCGTTTAGATTCGGGAACTTGTGGTTGCATGCCAAAGAATGGTTTGAAAACTTCGAATCATTTTTACCTAGTCTGGAGGACCTTTCATGTTCAGCATACCTTTTTGAGAAATTTCGACCATATTGTCCTACATAAACACTATTACACTCCGGACACTTGAACTTATAACCTGGCATGTGGTCTGAATGCCACTTCCACATTGTTTTTTTCTGAAGAAACCCGCAATTATCTCTGTTCTTTTTTCAAAATATGTTAGAGTTGCCCATTTCTTGATTTCTGGTTGTTTGACCTGAGGGTATATTAATCTGTAAGTGAATTTACGGCTTTGTTTTCTGACTAATTTCTGGATAGTACCTCTGGTACTACACGACAGAGGTGCTACACGACAGCTGAACCAATTTATGACATACATGAAGAATCTCAACAGCAACATTCAGTTCACACTCGAAACAGAGATAGATATACAGATAAATGTCTAAGACCTGACTATCACACACAATCAGAATAAATTCGAGTTCAATGTTTTCAGAAAACCTAGCTAAACAGACATTACCATCCCAAGCGATTATTTCCGTCAAGACAGTCATAAATTAACAGCCTACAATTCAATGTTGCACTAGAAAAAAATGATTCGACGTTTTCAAATCATTCCTTGGTATGCAACCACAAGTTCCTGAATCTAAACGATACGGAAATTTTGCACTATGCAAGGAAGGGTTACAAACTCAATTATTTAAAATCATTGGAAATTCACAAGCATGAACATTGCGGGTGCAACCTGTTAAATGATCAAATCGATTTAGTTTACTCATCGGTTTTCAAATTAGTACATCTGCATTGTGAATTGTAAATTCAGGTACTCAATCAAGGCAAGTACCTGTATTATTACCTACAGGGGTGCTATACAGGGCTTTTCATGATGAGCATTAATTAGCCGTTTCTGGCAAACTATTCAACGGATTAACCTGAAAATTCAACAGTATGCATAAGTCAATATGACCTACACGCCTAAAATATTTTAGACGAGGAGGCATTGTCGCTTCTACTATAAAGTAGCGGCTTCTTTGATTTTTCAAATGGATCACCCCGTATATAATATCATATTATGATTCATTATCACTTTGTCAACAAATTCATATACTATTTCCCTATACCTATCTATTACCGTTTAGAAGATATAAATTAATTTCGATATTTTTTTTACCAAACATGAACTTTTATAAATGCTGATAATCTTGAACTCTCTTGCACTAAAACGATCAAATTTNAATCATAATATGATATTATATACGGGGTGTTCCATTTGAAAAATCAAAGAAGCCGCTACTTTATAGTAGAAGCGACAATGCCGCTTCGTCTGAAATATTTTAGGCGTGTAGGTCACATTGATTTATGCATACTGTGAAATTTTCAGGTTGATCCGTTAAATAGTTTGTCAGAAACGGCTAATCAACGCTCATCATGAAAAGCCCTGTATGGAGGCTAATGTAACAAACCATTGTTGGTTTTATGTATAAGTTTGACGAAACTGCAGTAACGTTAGTTACAAATAGAAGTGTTAAAAAACACAGAAAGTTTTCCTCATTATTTCACACCCAATTTATGATAATCATATTATCATAATTAAGGTAAATTTCTTTAGTATCACCAGAAAAATTAAGTACATCTTCTATGAACTATCACGATAGTGAAGAAGAATGTATCATCCGACCAATTCAAAGAAAAAATCCTATTCCATTTCAAACTTCAAACTTTCATTACTGAATTTCCACTGATGAATTTGTTTTGAAATTCATTGAAATTTTATATTCAAAACAACATGAATTGATGCATTTGAAAGAAGTATATTCAAGTTCGCTGCAGAGTTGCCTTTATGTGGGTTCTTTCCATTCTCTCACTGCAACAGAAACATTGTTTATTCATAATCTATCGATTCACTTTCTTAATAGCTTTTTGATGTAGTCCAATATCGATATTTATTGAGAATCATTATTCCATGTTGAGTAAAATATTAAATGCAATAAAAGTGTTTTCGAGATGAGAACAGTATATCAATACAATTAGTAAATTGTTATCAGATCGTGTGCAGTGATTTTCGTATCGCAGATATTGAAAATATTATATCAAATCGACAAATCACAAATTGCTCATCGTAATTAAGGTTCGTTGATTTTTATCCTCATCTTGCTCTGCAAAACAGGCACGCACTTCTATTTTTGTCCTTATGATTCCCAAAAAACTGAGCCAAAAACTCAGCATATTTCTAAACATAAAATTTTCTAGACCTCAGAGGATTGATCTGTCACCATTCCATCGATTGCTGCTTCGTTTCTAGATGTTGAAAGTGTTGAGTTTCATCCCAGTAACAACACGGCTTTGAAAGTTCTTCTTTTTCAAACCGAGTACATTTCGAATGGGATTCATCTACTTTTCCACGTATCTGGTCAATACTTAGACATTTGGGAATCAATTTTGGAAACTACTGTTTTGTGTTATTCAACGCATTAATGTACGGCTCCATATGAAGGCCATTGAGATCTATAAGCATCCCAATAATTTCGTCGGAAATAAAAGTATACGGGTAAACATAACGTAGTAACTAGTACTCAAGAAAACCAGAAATGTCATGTCATGAACTGAATCGATATTTATACTAGGTGGATACAGAGACCTGCGTTCCCTTCATCTCTAATGGAAAATTCATGTTTTTTGTAGCTTGTAATCTAATTTTTCATATTTTTATTTCCACCAATCGATTTCCTGGAGTTTTTGAAGTCCACTAGATACTCGTTAGGATGACAAGAGGATTGCTCCAAATTTTTTGGGTTCTTGTTGAATACTCTTCGTGAGAAAAAAAATAGTATAATCAATAATCCTGACTGCTCTCTTACAGTCTATCTCGTCTTGTGTTTGTAGATCTTTTGCTGGAAAACTCCCCACTTCTTTACTTTGTCGTAAATGTTCAAGAGATAGCAAAAACGTATTCGATTTTCTGGAACTTCAACTAGCGTTTCCTAATATGACCGATAACCAGTCCGTGTAAAGCTTATTATCAAATCATCTGAAAATGTAACTTTTAATGGGTGATGATCAACTGTATTGCCAAACATGCGCCAAACTAACTGACTTTTATAAGAAACCAAGTATAGCTGAGACACCAGTCAATCTAATAATGACACTGATGATCTTCAAAGATGACTCAACTTCTGACGGATGCATCAAACTCTCACTTAAACTCGAAATAGCAGACCACTATTATAATCTTCATGCAGTCATTATTCACTGTGGTTCTGGCGTTGAATCTGGTCATTATTACGCCTTGGTCAAGGACGAAACGGACTGGTTTAAGTTTGACGATAGTCGTGTCACGAAGTGTTCTGGCGATGTTTTGAATTTATTGGAACCTCTGGAGACGCCTTACACCTTTGTTTTATGAAAGAGAGGACATTGGTAGATGAAGAACTTCAAATGATGTGGTGCTGCAGGTTTTTCCGGGTTTTCTTGCAGCTGAAAAAGCAAATGCGCCACTCGAAACAATGAAGTCTCCCCGGAGCGCTAATTAATTTTTGTTGTTTCATAGTTTCATGAATTTTATTACTTTCTTCTTTGAAATACACGAATTCAATTTTTATAATCATGTTCAACACTCGTGACTGTGGTTCAATTTTTTGGCGTGAAACTTTAGGCATTACATCAATTTTTCTTGGCTTTATTATGTCCTTCAATGAACAGAACAGCGCATTGAAAGCCAACGCTTCTAGGGGAACAAAATTATACTTCGTAATCCCACACAGCTCCGCTTGAGTGCTGTGCTGCTCAGAAATGAATCTGCCTCAAATTGGCAGATGTAAATGTTTTTGACTGCTTTGTTAGCTGTCAGCAATATGTTTCTCTGGATTAATATTATTGTCAGTGTATGTTATACCATTCTCCTATGCAGAAAAATGTATTATACTCGAGGCTGCATTTCTGCTGTGCAGGAGGAGGGTTTGAGGATTCATTTTTTACGTCAAAGGTTCCAGTTGAATCTTTCCCAATAGCATACTTGAAATCTTCGATTTTAAACGCAGTTGGTTGAATATGAATGAAAATGAAAATAGGTGAGTCAAAAGTTAGAATACCAGTTCAACTAGCTCGTCTCTCCAGAAAGATGTGGCGAGGGATAGCTTATAATTATCAGTCTTACAATCATCACATATATCAATTAATTTGTTTGAGTCCTGTGCCCCAATATATTTCACAGATTCTTCAACAAATCCATTAGAATAGTCGGACTTCGTGTGAAACCTTTTTCAAATAAGCGTTCCAAGTGAATTTTTCACCGAAGATAATACCTGGATAGTTCATCTCCAATGTGAATGTAATAAACTCACCACCAGAGTGGCATTATTCAGATTCTTCTTCCTGGTAATGGAGACTGTCACAATTTTGCTGTGGTTAACAGCAAAATTGTGGTGGTATCAGCTTCGAATATTGTTCAATGTTGAAACATAAACGTTCACGGCTAGAGTCACGATTGAAGAAAAGAAAATCCGCAACCAATACTTCGAAATATGACTGTCGTCCTCGTAGTGAACGTGCGTACCGCGAATGATGTCGGTTGCAGTAGCAGACAAATTGATTGGTACTCCAGGTTACATCCCACCACGGCTTTTTGGCCCGGATTTTCTCCTCTCAAATCGTCCGATGTTGTTTGGAGGATATTGAGGGTTATATTTTCCAACGTGGTGTGTCTCATGGTGACAGGAACGTCTGCGTTAGCTTGTGGATCTGTCTCTCTTTTGCCCATCAGGAGTATCAGGCCAGTTCTGGCTGTGGCAGATCCAAACATTTCGATTTTTTTGCTTGCTTGTTTGTTTATAGCCAACACATTTTCTACTGTTGATGTTGATATTAGTATTAGCTCAAGGCTAGTAGTAGATTTTCACCAAGATTCAGCCAAAGCCTCGATAGATAATAACATTATCCTGAGGTGGGTTCAAGGGCACGTCAGGCCCTTAGGCAATGCCAAGGAAGCGGCTGGACTAAGAATTTTAGGACCCAGTGGCGCCTACAGCCTGATGACTTCGACAATTGCGGAACTAGACAAAGAGCCAGCTAAAGAGAAGGGATGGATTCAAAGATGCAATCTTGCCTGGATCACCTTGGGCGACCCTGGAAGCTGGCGCCGAAGAAATATCTAGCGATGAGCAGGAAAAATCTACGCTTAACAGTAGGATTTCTGACTGGCCACTGTCAACTAAGAAAATACCTACATAATATAGGGCTAGTGGACACACCTCTATGCAGGATGTGTGAACAGAAAGATGAAACTGTCAAGCAGTGGCCTGTCCACCTACCTGGATAGGATGGACGATGACGACTCCTCATGAGGATGTGAAATGGATCACATGTGGCCTAAGTCCTGTGGGCTTACACTCACTCTCCCTACTCTACAGATACAGATACAGAGATAGCTCAGTGATAGCTTTCCTTGTCTCACGCAAAAATTTGGTATGCTTGTTACTTGGTTGCAGTTCTGGTATGTTCGTTGGATTCATTCAAATACAAAGGTTCCAGTTGCACTTTTTCATAAAATATACTGAAAAACTATGAATGAATTTGGGTTCAATTGATATGAATTAAAAAAAAACATTATACCAGCATTATCAAAAATTAAATCTTTATTGGAGAATATTGGTGACATTATTTGAAATATTAAGGTAGGAAATTTTAAGGAAGTTGCATTTTCCTAATTATCAAATATCATTTTTGATGTGAACAACATTGTTTGGTAGATGGTTTCAATTTGAATACTTCCATTAGGTAAACAAAAAGTGAAAATAGCATAATCAAGAGTCTATGCTTTCTATCACTTCCCATGTGTGTATTTATGCAAATTTTTATATACGAGATAGATAGTTTCAAATTGAACTTGTTTGAAATTGAAATATGGGATCCAGAAGTTTGGTACTAGCCGTATATGAATGCAATTATGAATTATGGAATTCTCTAGTTCTCGATACTTTCTTCATTCTCATAAATTATAATAGCAAATGTAGAAGTTCATCAGCAGTTGGGATTCTGTACATTATAAATATGAATAATAAATTAGAAAACACCTAGAAGAACGAATTGAAAAAATTCTGTAAACGAAAATAAAATACTCAATTAGATTTTAAAAAACATGAAAGTTTTAATGTTTTCGAAGAGAGAAGTTGAAAGTCTTTCCAAAATATATAATATGAATAAATAAAATGAATAGATGTTTCAAAATAAAAACCATTCGAAGAAGTCGCGAAATTTATCTTTTGAATATATATTAATCATACATTTCTAAGTTATTACTTCTCACATCATCTTCTAGTCTGCTTTTCTGATTAATTACTCAACAAAGCACAACGTGCAAGAAGTTGTTGATTTATTCAGAGAGTACAAAGTTAATGCAGAGTGGTTCGCAAATACTGAAAGATTTGCCAGAGGAGCTTGTGAGTTAATCATTCTAAAGTAGTATTTGTACGCCGAAGCTATCTCGTTGAAACTCTCATTTTGGGTTGGTATATGCAGAAAAAGGTGTTGCAAAACACTAAGTAATAAGTAGATCGTGAATCAGAATTGCAAAATGATTATTATTAAGTAACGTGTCATGTCAAGTATTTCACTATACTTTTGGAACAGTATTTGAGTCATTTGAGATTTTGTTTCAATCTTCCCTTTCACTGTGGTTGGAACTTTGTTATTAAAGACTGCCCATTATTGTTTTGCAATATCAGTAGCTTAATTTCTATTGGTTGTATTGAGTTTCTTTATTGATGTCAAGTGGAAGGGTTTTGAACATAAACATGATTCGAGATGAGATTATTGATAGAACAAGTTTGGAGAAACACTGCAATCCATAAGTTAAAATGTAGAGTTCTATAATAAAATGGAAATATTCCTGAAACCAATTGGGATGAGGGATGTTTCGAATAAATCGATTACTGTTTCCAAAATTATCTATCTGTGATGCTTTGAAAGCATTTCCTGTTTGTAACGTAGTTCAACAATGCGACATAAATTCAAAAATGAATATTACTAGCCTAGGAAAGTTAGATTCTTGACTGTAGAGAAACCAAAATGATGCATTCGATACAATTTTAGAAAGAGTAATTCACATATTCCTATTTCTTTCTGGACAAAGGGGATGACGGAAGTGTAGTGATCAGTTTACGATCTGCAAATAATCGGAACAAAACGAAAGGTAAGTGCGTGACTGATTTCATAGGAGTGAGGAAGGTATGTTAATTTTACTAAATATATTTCCATCTTGATTGACTTCTGTCACGTAAAGTACGTTTAGCATAATACACACGTAACGAAAGACTTCGGAAGAATATAGCCTAACGTGTTTCTGAAACATTGGTAGAAAAAAAGCATTTACTGTAGAATAAGATATGTCATTAGAAAAGGACTATATTTCAAAGAGACAGTTGTACGGAGTTTTCGGTAATTTTATTGATTTATTCAATTCTTACCTACATTGAAATTTGAGACTGCCAACAGGTAATAGAGAGATCCATGTAAATTGCAAACGTTTAAGTTCTGCACAGGAAAATCTCATGACAAGCTTCGAAATCATATAAATTGTATAATGTAATTAACGGTAATATCAAGTAGTGTTTCATTTTCCATACTCGGATCATTTTATGCGTCATTCTTACATGGTGAAATTATCGGAAATAATCTGGAACATTTAAAAGTAGCCCCGCATATCCCAGATCATTACGGAATTTCACTAGTTCGGACTTCCATTGTCTAATATATGAAATGACTTGAAATCCCTGAAACAACTGAAAAAGAAGAATTAAAAATAAATAGCTGAAAATAACAATTATATTAAGCAAAAATAACCTGAAATGAAATAATATTGAAATAAAATACAAGTAAAAATAGAACGATTGAACAAAAAATAAAGAAATAATAAAAATAAAAAGTCAAGAGATTCCAAGCCACGTTAGTTCACGACGTTTCAATTGTTAGTATCTACACTCATCTTCGGTTGATGACTGGGGAATGATCAAGGAAGTTTTATGTTGTGGTAGCCCTCTATTCCTCATCTATGCAAAAAGTTTACGTTTCCATCAGAAAGGTGTGATTTGAAAGATGTGTGGGCTAAAATGTTTGCCTTCTCGATATTTCTAGTACAGTCCAGAACAATCTACGGTATTCGAGAACATCACACAACATTCCAGAATACCTTAGAACATTCTTGAATCTTCGGGAATAGTCTGGAATGTAATATTCTGAAACATCCCAGATCAGTGTGGAACGATCAAGGGAGTGACATGGTGTGGTAGCCCTCTAAATCTCATTTCGTTTTCACCTGAAGGGTGCGCGTTTCAAGATTTGAGTGCTGGAAGTTGCACCCTTTAGAAATTTCTAGAACAGTCTAGAACATTCTGGAGTAATCGAGGGCCATATGTGATATCGCAATAATTGAAAATAAAAAGAATCAACAGGTACATCTGAAAGGTCAATTTTGAGTGACCCACAAAGAAAGTGTCTATTTGAATACAGATGTTTCAGTGTACCGTACGACCTTTGAATGAGAGTATTGATTTGAACAAATTTGAGTGTGTAATCTATATGAAGTCCTAAACATTTCATTCTCTTAGTAAATTCCACAATTATTAGAGAGGATTTACTAGGATTTAGGTCTAGACAGTGTTGTTGGCAAATCTGAATAAGATTTTTTTATATCACTATCAAGCGATTATTCGTGATTAATAAGATGATTTACTTTATCGGAGTAGTACAAGTGTCGTCTGTATATGTATGAATGTTGAAAAACTTTGGAGAAGTCAGATGTGTAGATGGTAATGAGTAGCGGGGCGAGAACTGAATCTTGCGGGGCTCCGTGACCTACACTCATATTATGAGACTGACAAACTACCCTTTATCACAGTAAATTGCTTTCGATTTATTGAAAATGTGTACCTAGAATTGACTGTAACCTTCGGGGTTGCGGCATGACATAAAACCGCTGCTTATTGCGAAATGATGTGGATGAAGTTTCAATATCTTTCTCAAGACTTTAACCTCATTAAGAAAACATCCCGGGAAAGAAAACACACCGGTAGTCTGAACTGATCATCTGGCTCGTCTTTTTTGTTAATGCGTCTGTATTTCAAAAACTGCCCGAATCCAGAAAGGTAAATTTATTGCGATTCAATGCGGACTGCGGATTAAGCTCGTCTGCATGGAATATTAATTCATTTTCGTCCGGCTACTGAATTATTGCCACTGAATATTATTACGGAAACATTATATAGCGTGGAATTAAAAACTTTTTCGATTTATCAAGTAGAGAGAGATTTTCTTCCGTGAGTTTTGGAAAATACTCGTTTTTAATCCAGGTATTCTTTAGTCATTTTATGAATTCTGTGCAGTACGTTCAGTAAAAACTCTCGTTGGTTTTTTTTGGGAAAATAACTTCCAGGAGTTTTGAATGTCTGAATTGTTATATATGGAAAGAGTTGAAAGAGAACAAGTTCATAATCACAAATGACTGTCCTCTTATTATTTTTCATGAAACAAGCGGAATGAATTCCTCCCAACGGTCACGAACAATCTTTCGTTCTTTTTCGTTACCAAATTATATAGTTGAATATAAGTACTTTCTGTAAATCATACAGTATCATTCTAAATGAACTATTTCAAGAACAAATAATGCATCTTCTGCTACTAAATCTGTAAAAACACTTGAAAATTATCAATTGTTCAAATTATTCACGAGGCGTCACTTGAAATATCACAAAAAATTTCTTTTTCTAAGGATAAAACACCGCTCTTGGTGGAATCAAATGTGAGTCACTTGAACACCTCTCGTGAAAGTATCTATAGAAGAGAGACAAATCTCCAACCTTTCTTCGATGTTCCAGGCTATCAAAGTTGCATCCTTTCCGGATGGAATCCAGCAACTTCAGGTTATGTTTGGGGGCAGAGCTCCATACATGAGAACAATACTCCAAAGAAGATCTGATCTGAGCTTTATAAAGCATCAAAAGTTGCTGAGGTATGTACAGTTTTCTGGTTCGGAACAATGGTCCAAGCTTTTGAGAAGCAGCCTTTGCAATTCCAGTGATATGATTGTGCCAAGATACATTGGTGTCCATTTTAACCCCCAACAAACTTATCGAAGCAAAAAGCGGAATTGTCTGACCTGACATTATTATATCCGGTTCGGTGACATTCGTCTTCATGGAGAAAACCGATGCTTGGGTTTTGTGGCATTGAATTGAACCTGGTTACTTCAACCGCAATTCGAAATCACTTATAGATCCTCATTAAGATTTGCAACCTCCTGCTGCCGGTGAAGATGTGCCTCCGTAGCCGACGTCCTGGAATCCAAATGGAATGACGAGACAAATGTGCTGTCGTAAGCAAAGCAATATATTGGATTCTTGGTTTGTTCCAATAGGTCGTTGATATATAATAAAAAGAGGGTTGGAGACAATTTGGATCCCTGGGGAACACCAGCGTTGATGGTGAAAGTGTTCGAGAGATATCCATCGAGGGTCACTTGCAGGAAACGTTCTTTCAGGAAGCTGTAGAGCCTCACACAAAAATGTTCCGACAAGCTATAGCATCGAAGTTTGGCCAGCAAACCCTCATGTCACACAGGTCAAAGGCCTCAGAAATATCAAGCGCAATAGCTCTTTATTCTCCATGTTTTTCTATTGTATTATTCAAATTATGGGTGACATACGATAGAAGGTCGCCTGTTGATCTTTGTTTCTGAAAGTCATATTGTAACTTTTCTGATTGCATCAGAGATTTTATTGTGACCTCCATTCATCGGTCTTTCAAAACTTTGGACGGAGTAAGCTCCGGAGATTTTATAGGCCGTTTTATTATTCCGCGTCCACCAATCAACCAATGTGGAAGAAAAGATGCTTTCACAGCCGGAGTCATTATTAGAGAGAACAAAATCCGAGCTGGTAGGCCGTGATCGAATGGAAATTGTAGTACCCATCGTTTCGCCTGCCAGTGCGGTAAACATCTGTGGTACATGCGTTGACTGCGAGGACGAAGGTTATATGTCAAATCACAGCAACGACTTATTCGAATATAATGCAGAAATTGTTACAATAATATGTTGTTGTAGCAATAGTCCCAATATTCAGGTACTCAGTATTCAGATTCCCAAGACCACACGTTGGCCTGTGGATTTTTAAGATGAGACCCTTTTTTCCAATGTGGATTGTCAGTAGTTCAATATCGACAATTTTGGCTAGTCACAATACCATTCAAACAGAAGATGGTGTCATTGGAGAGTATCACTTGGTTGAAAAAAACGCGTTATTGCTTGTTCCATTATTATATCTCAGATTCCTGTCTGTGGTCGTAATTATCTTTATCAGAATTATGGAATGAATGTTCTTCGTATGGATACCATTTATTAATTTTTGAATATTAAAAAAATAAACGATTAACTGAGTGAATGTTCAACTGCGATCTGGTTTATGGGTTTTTTTTGTTAGTCAGTAAAACACACAACTGTTTGTCTTCTGAAATTCCAGGACAATTAAATTTCAGAACTTCTTCATTTTGCTCAAAATCAATTTTGTTATGTGGCATGATTTCTATAATCAATTATCGTCAATATTTCGATTCTCTGTGCCTTAGTCAATTGTACCATTATAGTATTTTTTGGTAATGGAATACTAAAGATGTGTCCACGTTGTTGAGAAACTAAGAAAGAAAAAACAAAGGAGAAATACGTATTTCAGTAACTTTCCCAAAGTTTCTCATATATTCATCAGGATCAGATCAAAAGTGGTTCTGATATTGAAATGTATGAAGTCAAAACTTTTCGCTATCAGATTGGGTATATATGTGCTCTATTAATGAAATTTCAAAAGACATTGGTTCATAATCTTTGCTATTCGTTTTATGAAAACAAGCTGTTTTCTACTTCACCATCAATAAACAAAAAATGTGGGAAACTTCCAAAGAAAGGAAGAAAATATAACTACAATAAAAACACTTCTCAAAGATATGTTGTCTCTGAAGTGATACCTTTATTAAAAAAAAAAATTAATCTTCACCGTATAATTTCCGCCTAATTCGCATATCTACAATTAGGAAAGTAATTGAGATAATTTTGAAAAATCGTTTTTATTCTTACTTTGAAAAACGGTTCTACTCCACCAATTCACAATATGGTTTTCGAAGAAATATGTCTACTACTCATGCAGCTTACAATCTAGTGTCCAACATAGTCGAAGGTCTTGATCATGGAAAGCACTCTTCTTTGACTCTTTGTGATCTGACAAAGGATTTTGACTGTGTATCGTATGCTATTTGATTGATGCTATGGTGTACAAGCATAGCTTTCAAGCTTGTTCAGTCTTATCTCACCAATGGGTACCAGTATGTTGAAATGAACAACATAAAGTCAGACCTCAAAGAAATGAACCATGGCTTGACTCAGGGCTTCGTTTTAGGTCCGGCATTGTTTTTGATCTATGCAGTTTTGTAAAACCAGAAATGAAGCATGGTGTTACTCAGTGCTCCATTTCACGTTCACTATTCTTCAATGATCTATTCAGTTTTGTAAAACCAGAAATGAAGCATAACATTACTCAGGGCTCCGTTTTAGGTCCACTATTGTTGTTGACCTATATCAATGGTTTCAAAAAACCAGAAAATTATACCTTGTTTGCAGATGATGAGCCTTTATAATGCTGTTATGCTCTAGCAAAGCTCCAACTAAAAGTATAGTTTTACGATTCGTGACTAGCACACTTTCTACTGTTTTATTAGTTCTAAGACGATTGAATAATGTGGTCAGCTTGTTGATGCTCAAAAGAGCCTTCTATGGATTATTCCACTCAGTTATGTCATATGGTATTCTGATTTGGGAACATTCAGGTAACTCTATCAGTATTTTTTAATGTCAAAAAAGCCCATGAGAATAGCAAGCAAGTAACAAAGGGCACTGTCGTCTTATTTCATATATCTATAAAGTTTCAATACAGATTCATGAAAACGTCAATATATTTGACTACAACGTGATAATCATGCATTTGGAACAAGATCTGCAAGTTATTGAACCTGCACATAAATTAATAATTAGTAAGATAAATTCACTAAACTCGCATTTGTATAATCATCTTTACTCGTCTCTGAAGTCACTGAGCCTTGGAAAATTTAAAACTACATTCATAGTTTTAAATGTGTTTATAACATTGAGGAATATATTGACGTATCAGGGTCTTGAATTTGTAAAATATCTCGTTAAATCCTTAGTTTATTGATTTTTTACGAATTATAACAGTTAGAACTGGATGACGGTGTAAAAAGACAGCATAAACATCAATTAATATCCTGAAACCTGTTTTTAGTAATTTTCATCAGCCTGTATGGGTGATACATGTGTGAAATTAGTATTCGTAGTATATTTGCATGAGAATCCAAATAAAACAAAAAGTGTAATTCAACAAAAATGGCACTAGACAACATGGCAAGTGAATTCAGAAATTGAACGTGGTCTTTCCTACATGGAAAGAGTCTACAGAAATACCAACAAGTTGTTCGCTACGTCACATCCACGATAAAACGTACTAGCATTCGTAAATTCATTCTGCATTACTCACTTTGATTACCCGTTTGAAATGACCCAGTTACCTTCCGACTTTACGATACTTTTATTTGTTGTAAAAGTATAAAAAGAATGTAGTCACCTAAACTGCTACCTTTGTTTTTATTACTACATTGGAGGATTCTTTCCTAGATGCAAGATTAACAAAGGAATCTCAAGGAAACCTGCAATTCAGTATCAAGTGAACGCTTCAAGGAATTTTATTGATGCTTATTTCCATTGCCCATTTCTTCTCCGAATATCATCTTATGAGTTTCGACAAGAAGTTATCATCCTCAGGAGTTGACTATGCTAGAAGTTTCAATTCTACCTTTTATCAACGAATGCATTACACTTAGAGAACCCTTCAAACTTTATGAACTAACACAAGATGTTGAACCTTCAGAAATACAGGGTGTCTCACTTCTCATGGAAACACCCCCGTATCTTCCGTAATATTCGAGGTAGAACGATGAAACTCTCGGGACTGATGGAAATGCTCAAAATGCACCTACCACCTGAATGGGGTTGGTCAAAGTGATATTCACTGTTCGCCACTCGCGATGGAACACCCCATTTTTACGGTAAACAATATTAGGGGGCGAAATAGGCTCAAAATTCCTTCAGATTCGTGATCAGGACTACCAACTTACTACGAATACACTTTTTTCGTGGAAAAATTTCAGTCCTGAAAAACCCAAATTTGTCTCACTTCTTATGCTAACACTCCCGTATCTTCCGTAATAATTGAAGTAGATTTTTTTTTGGTTTTGACATTGAAACATGAATGAAATTGTTCAGGAGGTAAAAGATTTTACCGCCTTACCTCACCCCGTTTTCGAGGATGCTGAACTTTGAGTTTGGGTGTCCCAACCCCACGAACTCCCGTAAACGGAAGAAAACAAGCCCCAAGTGGGGTCTACTGCACATTTTTTATATATATGAGGCACTCTAATAACTCATTTTTCGAGGTGGCAATGTGCTAAAATTGTATTTCACCGTTATCGAAGATGCCCGACAAAATGCGACGAGATACGCTTGCATAAAATGGGGCTGTTTGGTCTGGTTCTCATTCATCGAATAATTTAAAAGTATCCGAAGATCGAAAAAAATATTCGGTATTCGGATACTTACAAATTTGGCCACGAATACGGATACTGACTACAAAATTTGAAAAACATCCGAATACAGCTTTCGAATGCATATAAAGTATCCGGATACTGTATCCGAATATAGAATTAATCGGATACTACCCAACTCTGATATGCTGGTTGGAAACCAGTACGAGGTATTTAATTTCCTTAACCTTTTCAATACTTGGACAACTATACATAATGTTTTTGGGCAAGTAGGCTTATGAATGTGAATCATTTGCATATCGGATTGTTGGTTATTTTTTAGAAATATGTGAATTATGATTTTAAGACATTGAGGTTGAGTAGATTGTCATTTAGCTATATATGTATTTCTTTCAAACTTTCTTCGGCTTGTTGTACATATCAGAAATACGCGGCGCACTGTGGCTGCTCATCGTTTTGAGGTTCAACTCAGTACACCTCGACCTTCACTGTTTAAGAACTCTTTCATTTGGAGAACTACATTCATGTGGAATAAACTTCCTGAGAACGTTTTTCCAAATGGATTCAATCTACAGCGATTCAAATCCAACTTGAATCATTACTTTCGCACAGGCACCGCTCTTAGATAGCCTTACGTATTTTCCTGTAGCGCTTATGTTTTGTCCTTGAAAAATAGACGAAATGGCCTTTGAAGTTTTTAATTTTGGCTATGCTGTTGATATACACTGGAAATAGTTTGGGTCCCAAAACTGTGCCCTGAGGTACCCCAATAGAGATTTCGCGGTGAAAACTGATGCTGTTGGCAACTTTAACAGTTTGTTTTCTGTGTGATAGGTAATTTCAGAAGATTTTAATTGCCGGGTGTCGAACTCATATGAGTATAGAGTTTATTCATCAATTTTTCGTGAGAACCCTGTCAAGGGCCTTGGCTAGGTCTTCAAAAACACCTAGAAATGTATTTAAATTATCTAGGGTCTCTGTTAATCGAGAAATTAAATTCAATACAGCGGATTCTGTATCGCTTTTATTAATGAAATCAAATTGCCATGTAACTTCTGCTCCGTTTTTTATTTGAAACTTTGCCTCCAATTCAATAATGACAAAGTATTAGTAACCTAACCGTGACAGAATCTAATTATATAATTAACCACACGCACATACTTACCTTTTTCTGCCACGTGTCCAAGTAAATTACTTCGAAGTAATCCATGAATTATTGCATGGTAAATTTTTTCGTGTCCAACCGTGAAAACCACAAAATGAAACCAATAAAAAATAAAATATATCAACATCGAAGTTATTTGATTTGAAGAACTCTCAACACCACCTGTGTCACACAGGTAGGAGAAGTAAGGGAATGGATGAAATAAATCCTCGGATCACGGAGGGATGTCAATATTTTCCATTATAAAATATCAGACATGGGTGAAAACATTCGGGATGTGACAGTGAAATCATGATTTTCACGAGTGAGTTTTATTTGTGGTGGTGAAATTTTGCACAGAAAATAGGATTCTCGAAGTGTTGCCTAGTATATTTTAGATATATCCATATTTTGGAAAATTATGAAAACTTCTTACGCATGAGAAAATAAATTTGTCGAATTATATGAACTGATAATCTAAAATATAAAAATATAAAATCATCAGTGTGATGAAACAATAAAAATGAATGAAATGTTCAGAATATTTTCATTTATTTATTTAATATTTTGTTTCCTAAAGGAAAGAATAGAAATAGTTTTAATATGTGGTGAGAATACAATGAAAGATGTGTGGGCTAAAATGTTTGCCTTCTCGATATTTCTAGTACAGTCCAGAACAATCTACGGTATTCGAGAGCATCACACAACATTCCAGAATACCTTAGAACATTCTTGAATCTTCGGGAATAGTCTGGAATGTAATATTCTGAAACATCCCAGATCAGTGTGGAACGATCAAGGGAGTGACATGGTGTGGTAGCCCTCTAAATATCATTTCGTTTTCACCTGAAGGGTGCGCGTTTCAAGATTTGAGTGCTGGAAGTTGCACCCTTTAGAAATTTCTAGAACAGGCTAGAACATTCTGGAGTATTCGAGATAATTCCACAACATTCCAGAAAGTGGAACTGAACAGAAAAAATTACTTTATCAAGAGTTCAAACTGAGCACCATATAGTGGTATAATGAATTTTGATTTCCTCCTTTACATTCTGAAGAATATCAGGTACCAACACCTGTAACTTCTTCATTGGATTCATATCGGGGAATTTGGGTGGCTATTCTGGAGAACCTCTCCGTTTATGGACTCGTAAAGTTATTAGGTATTAATCTTTTTGAAAAAATACCCTATTTTGCAGCTACTTGAACTGAAATATTTGGGAAAATTGTGTAACAATTATTATGGACAGTGTAACTAATTTTCATCAAGTAACGGGTCATTCCATTCATAATGTTTGATAATTTCAAATAATGATATTTTGTTTTCAGATTGACCTTCTTCTTTCGAATTGAATGAAATCTCAAAAAAATATTTGATTTTTTCTGGCATTACTTGTCGTTTTAATGTTGATGATGTTTCAAATTACTTGTAGTTGTTACCAAACTATTATTTTCCGTTGAAATTCTCAACATATATGGGTTGTTGTGAGAATTGGGTGGCTGACAAGGATTTGATTTTGCTTGGAAATAATAATATCTACTACTCGTAAATTATCTTTATTTTACGTGACTTAGTTCAGCAGAGCGCTATTGTTCCGCTCAACGACGTTTCAGATATGAAAAATTACAAAAAATGTCATAATATACACTGAATGCATCTGATGTCTGGGAAAAAAATTGTTCATTAAATGAGTGGGTTGTTGTTTTTATATCAGTTTGTGAATTGAACAGGCGAAATGCAATTTTTTTCTGCTTTGCATTTTTAACCAATTCACATGATTGATTGAAGGATTCACATAATGTAATTCAGGCTACATATTATTCTTTATGAATTTGTGCAGAAGTTTTGGAATCGAGAGAAGGGCCATAGGTGATATCGCAATAATTGAACATAAATAGAATCAATAGGTACGTTAAGAAAGGGCAATTTTGAGTGACCCACAAAGAAAGTGTCTATTTGAATATAGATGTTTCAGTGTACCGTACGACCTCTGAATGAGAGTATTGACTTGAACAAATTTGAGTTTGTAATCTATATGAAGTCCTGAACATTTCATTCTCTTAGTAAATTTCACAATTATTAGAGAGGATTAACTAGGATTTAGGAGGTCTTTTCCACGACCCACCACTTCTTTTTCGCATTTATCACGATCATGACATTGTTTTTGCTGATAAAGTCAGTAAGTGGTCGTGGAGGATACAAGTATAACGGAAAATTCGACGCGGTCGCAAATTTCAGTGAACTTTTTCGTGGTAGAAGTGTTCAGAGCGCGGCGAAGAAGTGTTTTGCTTAGGATTCGAGAGTGAGTGCGGTAACAAGTAGGTGGTTTTATTGTCTAATAAGGATTGAGACACTATTTGGTGCCAAATAAAATAAAATTTACTGAATATTGGTGGAGAACAATACTTCAAACGATCGAAGTTTTTCTGGCTAAGACCCAACAAAGTCAGTTTATGTAAACAACTTATATCACGCTTCACCATGACTGCTACCATTCAAAATGTATAAGCGTCGTCTAGTTCATTTTTGCAAAACAGTCAAAGTTATTCGTCTGTTTGATCAATGAATGAAAAAATAGAGCAAATATCAGAACTAATTAAACTGTAACGCATTCAAAAAACACTTTATTACGAGATTTTCACTAAACGATTTTACAAAAACGCAACACGTGTTTCGCCAAACAATGTCTTCTTTGGGCGTGTCTTTACATACTAATTCTACATATTTAATGCCTAATATACCATATTTTACAATTTGAAGTACCTACATTTCAATTACCTGATTTTTACCTGAGTTTGTAATGAATTAAATTACCTGAGCCTATATCCCAGTTTCCACATTTTAAAAGATATTTAGTAGCAAGAAGTCATTCAATTCTAATTGATCATTCNTCGGTTTATCAGATTATGACGATGGTGAAGAAATCGTACGTGAGGAGCGTCCTGTTCAGTGTTCTTAGGTCTACTTTTTTTGCAGTAATTATTCTGTTTTAATTCTCGAATTACTGTTATACTGATTCAGATTCAGAAGCTAGTCATAACACAGTTCATTTTCTATAATAATTATTCCCTAACTGTAAATAGTGAAAATTATCACATAGTGAGTAGGTATGTTTCTGTAAGATACATTTTCTACTGGTTTTTGTATCAATCTATTGTTTTCCTGATACAACATCTACGGCTAAGCGGTGAAGCACGACTTCGTGCTTCACAAACGCAATATAAAAAAGTAAATATGATTCAGCTGATAACTTAACATAATATTTATCAAATTTAAGCCGGTACGAAGTTTGAAGGGTCAGCTAATATATGTATATTCGTCACGAAAATAACTGAAAACTACATTGAATCACGTAAACAATCGATAGTCGCTTCATTTTGGACACAAATATATTCAATATTCTTTTTCTCTCTTTAAATATGTTGAATGCAACAGGTTTGAAGCGTATTTACTTGAAGTGATTTTGTTTAGTTGGATATAAAAATTTTCTCATTAGCTACAGCCATCCCTTCTTGACTGCCACCTATACTGATATTACATTTCTGAATATGTTAACCGAAGCATAATATTGATAAATATCAGAATTGAAGTCAATAAGCAGATTCAAACATTTGAATAATGATGTTGTACCGCGACATTTCCAGCGTTGTAGCATAATTTATTTAAATTTGAAGTCGGTATTTGCATACAATTTGCTTGCTGAAATACGGTTTTCCGTTTAACCGACGCTCCATATTCGAACTTCTATGGTACGAGTTTCCTTGTCGAAGCACTGTTTTAGAATTATTGTTTACAAACATCCATATATTTCTCGTTCGAAGACAAACACGAGAAATCGTTATATTGACAATGATATTGGCTCTTGAATACCGAATTCAAGTGTTAAGCGGCACAAGTCGTAAAAATATCTTAAGTCAATTCGTAAATTCTAACGTTATTCTAGAAAGTTCCTAAAGTATCAGCGGAAAAACCCAAGTTATTTCACACAATTCAATTAAAGTAACAAAATCGCTTTGGGATTTTTTTATTTTTATAATCTTGAACTACCGGGAGGGTAGAAAAAACGTAACGAGTTTTTTTTTCAAATTTATAGGATGAGTTAAATTCCTTTTGAAGCGAACAGGAAAAAATATCAACCCCTTTGTCTACTTTTTTCAGAGAAATAAAAAAGTCTACAACGCTTTTTTGCCATATTGAGAAAAATCGAAGGGAATGTAGTTAAACAATTAGAATGTAAGCTAGGCGAGATTCTATATATGAATAGAATCGATGCACCATTTCATATGTAATCAAATTTAAGAAACAGACGGACGGGCAGAGAAAAACTTATTTCCCGATAAGGATAATTTTTTTCGAAGCTTTTGGCTTTTGAATACCAAATTCAATTGTTGTGCAGTGTCACTATTTTCCAGGTTTGAATGCCCTGGATTTTTGGAATTTCTTCCTGACGTTTTTCTCAGAGGTTTATACATCCTCAGTTAATATCTCCGATGACTGGATATGACGGCTGCGTAACACGTATTTATGTTGATTTTCCAGGTAGTTTGGTGTGCTAATATCTGGTAGCAATAATAACATCCGGAACGAACACTATAATTATAATGAAAATTGAAATTTAGTAATTTATATACACAAAAAAATTAATTGTGTGTGTCTCCATTTCGAGACAAATAATGGGACAATAAGATGGTCTGCAAGATCACCAGATCTTACTATTTTGCACTATTTTCTATGGGGGACATTGAAAAATAGGATTTACGCTGGCAGAGAGATATAAAATGTGGAAGACTCGAGATTGAGGATTTTAAATGATTTTACCACAATGCAGCAAATAAGTGTATTAAGGGCAATAAATAATATGAAAAACCAAGTTTAAAAATGTCTCGAAATGGAAGGGACTCCAATTCGATTTCATGCTAAGTAGCCACTTCACGTTTTGACATAGAGCCTTCTGACGTCGCCGATGTTTCCATCATTTTCTAAAATTCTTATTTGGAATATATTTTGCATGTATATTAATATAATTAACTCGATCATACAGGTTTTGTCCAATAGATACTTGAACATTCGCATAATATCAAATGGAACTGAGGATGGAAAATATTTATATAAAAGCTTATCACATGCTCATTAAAATTCTGATAGGAAGCAGAAAATATTCGAATGAAACATTAAGAATAGTAACTTGTAATGCACAACATATAGTAGCAGTTAGTGATGCGTCTTTCTGATATTTTTCCTTGTTGTTTTAACTTTCGTTGTTGTGAGTGGATCATGTACAGGAATGTTCATTTCCAACGAAAATTTTCCACCAGTAAGTGTAATTATCCGGCATTTCAGTTCAAGTTCATAATAATTGAGTGAGAATGTTGCTTGAAACAATTTAGTTTGAGTATTATTTCAATAAATAGCTACAGACTGATCCACTGATTCTACATAATATCGCTGGTACCTACGAGAAATATGAATATTTTTTTGAATTCTCAATTTTAAGATGTCTTGTCATGCCCAAAGTGACTACTAGTTAATCCCTGTGTAGAGCTGAATCAGGAGACGTGTGATATGATTCTGAATATAATGTTTTGATTTCAATAGACGACATCTACATTAGCAATCATTTTCTATTCTAATCTGAAGAAAAATGAACTTTGAACGTTCAAGCCAGTCTCAGATATACCTACAAGGTTGAATGGACTGACGCCTATCAGAAAACAACTACTACCTTGGCTAATACCACGAAGGGCGTTGGATTATATTCGATAGGCGTCAGTGCAGGAAACTTCAAAGAAAATTTCCTGCATTTGCAATTGGCAATACAACTGAAAGAGTCGACTTTCAATTTTGGAACGGGCACACTTGCAGACCGGTTTCGGTCTCATTAACCATTCATCAGTGCAAGATAGTGGCCATCATCGACCTAAAGTCAATGATATTCCATAATTGGGAATCGGAATTCTTTCAGAGTATTTCATTCCTCTTCCTAAGCTGGAGCGAAACAACAAAATGTCGCTCCATCTAGTGGACAAAGAAAAACTTTCTCATTAGTCAGTGGGTTACGCTATTCTGTACCATTATAGATATTCAACAACTCCAATGTTGATGTCTAGCTCCTTCATTTTGAAGAAATTGGAAGGAGAATCTGTCTAAGATTTTTTAAAGCATTTCTTTTATTTTCTCATGAATTAGCCAATGGGAAATATATTTAGCTCCAGAGTCACGAATCATCTTTCATTAGTTCGGACTTCCATTGTTCAATATGATATGAATTCATTTTATCTGATACATCTGCTAGTGGGCAGGTAGATACAAACTGAGTTGGTCCGTTCATCTCTTCACTGAAATCCGCGAGATTTCATTGTGGCTCATACTTATCCAAACTCAGCCAGCTTCTGAAGGAAGCCGATTAGATTAGTTATCTTTCTGGTCAGATGACAAGAGTGACTCTGCGAAACTGTTTCATCTTCCGACGGCCCAAGTCACTTCTAACGATGATTCTGACTACAGTGACCTGAGTGTGTAGGTAGACAACAATCTAACAATTGTTTAGTAACATTCTTCCTTAGAATATGACAATCTATGGTAAATTTTGCCTGAAGTCTGAAATTTTTCTTGCAGTCAGCCCAGGAGTTCAGTGTTTTTTTTGGCCTAAGCGATGCCAATGATAGGTACTGGTCCAATCAAACTGCTTGTACTGCCCTTTCGTGCAAGAGAGTCAGCATCTCCATTGCATTCCCACGTCCTTGTGGCTAGCAATCCAGACCATTCTATTGTGTAGTTTTGTTGAGTCCAATACCAACTTGGATATTGTTTGGTGGGAGCCAAGTATGCCGCCTCTTTGTCTGAGAATATTGTGTGACTATTGTATGACGTTGATTTTTACCGTTCTGTTCACCTGTGAATTGATGGCGTAGATTTCCACTAGAAATATTGTCTCACAAGCCCCTAGGCAGGTTGACATCTCTGTTCTAAGTCTGCGACTATATGCATCTGCACCACAACACCAAGGTGTTTCTAATTCATTTGTGATCAAAAAGTCATTTACTTTTACTGTTTTCTTTCTCCCGGATGAACCAGAAATTTATACTTCTACTATGCTGAGTATAAGTTTATCATTGAGAGATTAACATGCAGTATGGTCAGGAAGCCAGATCAGATATAATTTGTGAGTTTTCACATCTGTGACTTAACAGATATTTGCTCTCGATATTATTTCCTCAAAATCAATCCTTTTCATTTCGAATGAGGACCGTATAAGGCGGTACATAGTTGATAGTTGAAGGCATGGAGTTGGAGGTCATTTCCAGAATGTTGTTTCCACCCAATATCTGCTACGGTCCGTATGGACTGGCAATATGCCCAATTCTGAATGTTGTGCCTCTTTCTCCAGAGATAGATATCCATGGCAGCTGACTGTGTGGTGCTAATGATACCAGTGATATACAGTGCTTGCCAGACAAGCCAGGCAAGCACTTGATTTTGGAGCAAATGCTGAGTTGATATCGAACACGCCCTTTGTGTTAGTGATATTGTAACGAATTAAAGAATTAACTGTCTTAAACAAATTTATTTTAACAATACTTCACTATCACAACTAATTTATTTACATCACTCAGTAACTAACGCTTTATCTTCACCGTTTGTTAACCGCTCGATTCGCTTTCTTGGTACAGACTACTCTTCGGGACGAGCCAGATCAGATATGATTTGTGAGTTTTCCCATCTGTGACTCAACGGATATTTGCTCTTGGTATTATTTCCTCAAAATCAATCCTTTTCATTTCGAATGAGGACTGTATAAGGCAGTACATTGTTGGTAGTTGAAGGCATTGACTTGGAGGTCATTTCCAGAAAGTTGTTTCCACCCAATATCTGCTACGGTCCGTATGGACTGGCAATATGCACAATTCTGAATGTTGTGCCTCTTTCTCCAGAGATAGATATCCATGGCAGCTGCCTGTGTGGTGCTGATGATCCCAGAGGTAGCCAGACAAGCCAGGCAAGCACTTGATTTTGGAGCAAATGCTGAGTTGATATCGAACACGCCCTTTGTGTTCACGGAGGAAAGAATTGATGCAGTTTTCATTTTCACCACAGGTTATTTTAATGGATTCCCATTTTATTTGAAAATAACACTTCTGATATGAAATACGCTCGAAACCATTTCGATAATTCACTGTATCCAAATTTCGTCGATGACCGGATCCAAAGAAAAAGCCATTAGCCCATACGCGCGATTAGGTTGCCTCCCGACATATTCTAGATAACGAATGTAACGTATGTGTTTCGACAAACCTTTGGTACCCTAATAGCTGGCTTATCCGACATTATACACTACCATATGAAAATGGAGCGGAAGACAATAAAAACGTGATCGGAATTTTGGAAATGCCTCCGGTTAGCGAGAGAGCGTTTACGGCTCTTTGTCAAGCGTGGCACGAATGAAAGAGATAAAGTAATTCAAATTATTGTATTAGACGTCTTCGAAAGAGACAAAATTTAGACCGACCTATATAGAGTGGCTTTCGAAAACAGTTAAGCAAGATTTACCGTTTTGAATGAAAAAATTCTCAGGCCCGTATACTTTGGTTTTCACGAGATACATTTACACGCGTTCTCCATCACGTGGTAACGGCATGATAGGTGAATAATCTTTTGAAAATGGAACTATAATGATAATTTTTATTATATTTCTGAGATTTTTTTTGATGACATTGAAAATGGGTGATGGATTTTTCATCAACTGATTATTGAAACAAGTGGAATTCCATTCTGTTGTGCATTTTCAGGCATTCCAATCATTGACGGTTGGTGGTTCCGGAATTTCAGATGGAAAATGAATCTAACACATGCATCCTGGATTTTTGAAGTCTTTGGACTATTACGGGGTACTATTTATATTTCGGTTATAGCAAATAAAAAATTGCTGTATTGTTTTTCGAAATATTTCCTTTGATGACCAATACATTTTCGCATTCGTTCAAACCATTTGTCAAAGCAGTTTTTCCATTCCTCAACCGCTTCTTCGGCGCTCGTAAATCGTTGACCACGCAGTTAACCTCTGATATTCGGGAACAAGAAGAAGTTATTGGGTGTCAAATCAGGATTGTACGGAGGATGAGTAATCGATTCGATGTTTTGACTGCTCAAAAAGTCACCTGTTTAACGAGATATGTGAGAGAGAGAATGATTCGTCTTCGGCGGTTAGTTTTACGAATTTCTCGGAAGACTTCCGGAAAACAGATGGTCGTGTACCACTCAGAATTCACCGGTCTACGTTGCTCAAGCGGAACAGTGGCCACATGACCCATTCGGCCGAAGAAACAGGCAACAAGCTTCGCTGTGCTTCTTTCTCGAACGAATTTTGTTGGATTTAGACCGTCTTGGAATAACCGATTGTTGTTTCGTTTCCGGCTTATACGCATATATTTATGATTAGTCGCCTGTCAAGATTTTATACACGTTTTTTGAAACACCACGTTCGAAATTTTCATTCATTTCCTTACACCGCTTGACACGAGCCTTTTTTTGAGCGATTGATGAATTATAGAGTGTCTGTATCTATAGAGTAGGGAGGGTGAGGGTAAGCCCACAGCACTTAGGTCACATGTGACCCATTGTACATCCTCCCGAGGAGTTGTCCTCCTAGGTCATCGTCCATCCTGTCTTTTCCAGGAAGATGGACAGGTCACTAGGAGGCATCTCCTTTATATCGGCAGGTGTAGGCCAAGACTCGCCGAATACACACTATCTTATTGTCGATAACTCCGGGCACTCGCATAGGACATGCTTGACCGTCTCATCTTCCTGTTCACACATCCTGCATAGAGGTGTGTCCACTAGCCCCATATTATGGAGGTGTTTCCTTAGTTGACATTGGCCAGTCAGAAATCCTACTGTTTTGCGTAGATTTTTGTGGCGATTGAGATACCAGCCAGTTCTGTTTGGACTGCGCTGGTATTTTTTCCCATTCCCCACTTAATCCATAGGCTCAGTGATTTGGAGTACACTCCACATCCTGAACCTTCTTCGGTTTTTGAGCCGTCTGTATATATGCGTATTGCATTTGTAGTGTTCTGTTTTACTTGTATTTTGAAGGGTTTATTAAACGCAAATCTGGGTTCAATTGCATCACTGGCTGCCTGCAGCAGAGGTTGCTCAGTAAGCGCTTCTCGACATAGGCTCAGCCTCAATTGACACATTTCTTTTTCACCTGCCATGCGCAATCGTAACATGGCCATTAGCGCAACCTCCTTAACGTACAAGTCCAGAGGAGTCAGACCCGTAATTAATTCTATGCCGCGGTTGGTGTTGTTTTCATGGCTCCTGTGATATTCAAATAAGTCAGTCGCTGTAATCGATATAATTTTTGGATGGTCGTTGCTTGTAGAACTCTCGGTCCCCATGCAATGGCTCCGTACGGAAACATAGGTCTTATTATTGCAGTGTAGATCCAGGTGGCACCATGCGCATCCCACTGTCCTCCGACATTGCTCATAAGCCACATATGCTCCTTCTGCTCTACTCTGTAGGTGAGAGTTCCATGTTAGCTTCCTGTCGAGGATAGTACCAAGGTATATCACCTCTCTCGAAAAGTTCAGTTTGCTTTTGAAGATTTCGGGAAGTTTTAAATGTCAAACTTCATTATAGTGTTGCCACATTTTACCTATTACCCCATCGTATTTACAATATCACAAAATTTGGAAAAACGCAAAATTGAAGATTCACATTATAGAGTTTTTGCTGATTCAGTTTGATGGCAGTGCCTATAAGAATGAAGTATTCAGCAAACTATAAAATTTTTGTATACCTCAATGTATTAATATGGACAATACATTTGAGATCAAAATCCAAGTTGAGGCCTTTAATATGTGACAGTTTCTGACGGTGTCTTTTAGGAATTTCAAGTAGATTTTCAGTGTGTTCACCTAGTATATTTTCTTAAGGAAGAACATGTTCCAGTGGAATAATAAAAACTTCTATCATCCGCATACGAATTTGAACTTATGGAAAGCGGTATGATGCTTTCAGAAGACATTATTGTTGTTTGAAATTTGAGCTGAAGACCACCAAGGAATCTCTGTTGATGCAGTAAATCTTCTGAGGATTTAAGCTGGGTTGCATACATTTTTTATTTCAACTGTCTCACACTGTGTAGATGAAGTTTTGCTGGAATATCGAATTTTTTCAATGATAACGTTGGTCGTTTTTTATGATTTCGATGAATGTCGAAGTGAAGGTCATTTCCATACAATTCTCGAAGGAGTTAATTTTTATATAAGTGCTTTATATTGTGCTTTGGAATTATCCGTATAGTGGTCCGCAAAACTCCCGTCACATTAGACATGTTTCCAGTACTTCATTGCAATTTGATCCAGGCCAGCTACCGGACTTTCAGTAAATCGTTTTTTATTTCTTAATGATCCAGTTTGCCAGAATTTTGATATTTATTCTGTGATATATGCATGACCCTCATCAAACAAAATTTCCGTAATTATTGCACATTGATTGTTTGTCCACATACAATTCTATGATTCACAGTCAGTCCGTAGCAGAATATACAATTTTTGATTGAATCGAAAAAAAAAGCACAGAAACAACAAATCATTCACATGATCTACGTTACTGGACATAAACTTGATTTGTCGACTGATTTGTCTCTCAATATGCGTTTCGCTTACCAAATTAGCATCATCAGAATATTATTGAAACTGGGTATTTCTGTTCTGTTGATGGAAAATGGATCTCAACAGATTCATTCAACACCATAGGCTCCAAATTCGCCTTAACGCGTGATGAAATTAATGTGTAAATATTTCCCCTTGGAAACAGAAAAAAACGAGTCCGAGGATTTTCAATTTTCACATACAAAGTCGTGAAATTTGCAGGACTATTTTCTATGAGCCACTCTATATATTGTCTGAAACTCGCTTTCCGGTTAGGTGTCGTCGCTTTTCCGGAATGTATATTGAACACTCTCTTTTCGCTGACGTTACGTTTTGCGTTTGTACGACGTGAGGTATCGGATCTTCTTTGGGATGTTGAATCTTCTGAAGACTGACATTTTCCAAGCGTATCTCAAATTCTATTTGCGAAGTTGTGCATAGCAAGGAATTTCAATTTTGTCAGTTCTGAATTTATTTTGAAGGGTGTGATTTCTCACACACCTGAACTAGAAACAACTTTTCTCGTATATTCAAAATAACATGACTACCCGATTAGACGTTTGAAAATACGTAGGACAATACTACTCTATTTACAAATATACCCCCATAATGTATTTTGAATATTGAATACATTTTTGTATACATTTTATATAAAAGTGGTTGTTTCAGAAGTATTTCTTTTTTTGTGTTATTCAATGTTTATATAGAAGTAGATGTTTCTAGAGGGCTTTTTCTTTCAGTTTATGCCCGAAAGTTGATTATTTGCATGATATATACATTTCTGTAGAGAGTCGTTTCTTAAAGTAACTGCTTTCTTCTTTTCTTTAGAAGTTTCCAATGTTTTTGGTATAAAGGAGAAGCAGTAAGCCAAAACCTTATTTTTGGCCACATAATAAGTGACCGGTTTCAAGATCTCTTCAAAAGTTAAGAAATCAAAAAATGTGGGCCGAAATCTATGAACTGTGATGAATGTCCCATTCCTAATAACCCAATGTTTGCACAACGTAATTATACGTATAAAACAGGTGAAGAATAGTTATTAATTAGATAGTGAATAAAAATAGGAGCAATAAAAAATACTAGAAATTAATTCAATGACCTCCATTATGCAGGGTAATGATTCATCTAGATGCATGAAAAACATTAACATCGATGTAAAAAGTCATTTCCTGATTATGCAGGAAACTTGGTTTGCGAAACGCTCGTCGAGAGACAAGATTTTTGTTCTGTTGGGGAAAAAGTGTTTTGAATAGAATTGTTTGTCACAACACTGATCATCAGTCTGAATAAATTTGTTGAAGGATTTTCACATTCGTGAAAAAGTTTTGAACTTTTCTCTAGCGGCAAATTATTTTTTTCCTCAATAAGTTCATGTCCTTATTTTATATTTTTTCACTTATATGAGTGCCTAGACTTTCATAGTTATATCGTTTCTTATCAGATATACTTGTCGACCTTGAATTTAAAACAAGTGTTAACCAAACCAAATGAATGTAAATCGAAACAGTGACAGCTTCACTACCAATATTTCATCAGTATTCATATATAATGCAATTTTCAAATGACATATTTATTGAAATCCAATAAGCTCCTATATTCATATCAGTATTGGCAACCGAATGTAATGCTACAATTGTTCAGAATATATTTTTTGCGGAATAGCCAGTACGATATATTTTGAAAATACAAAAAGCGAAGCCATCCCGTTGCATGCCAGGTCCGTCTTTCATTGATGTTAACAAGAAATATTTTTTCAGTGATTAATTTGTAGAAAAAAAACAATTTGACTTTCTACGTCATAATATATGACTTCACCTTTTAGTTACCCAAATGTAGTTATTACATCTTGTGTAACTGGTCTACTCAGTGGTTTCTTATTTCGTTGCTACTTTGAAAGGTTAGGTTAGGTTAGGTCAGTTCTCCAAATGAAAGACTTCTCAAATAAGTCGTTGATATACGATGAAAAGAGGGTTGGAAACAATATGGACCCCTGGAGAATACCAGCGTTGATAGTAAAAGTATTCGAGAAATATCCCTCGACGGCCACTCGCAGGAAACATTCTTTCAGGAAACTGGAGAGTCACACACAATTAATTCATATCTAAACTTCAGTGAACTAATGAGTCATTAAGTAGGTGGAAGGTCGAATGATTCAAATTTTAATATTATATAAAAAACAAATTAAACAGAATTCAGTCCGTATGAATCCACTTCAGGAAAGTATTGTATAGCGAAACTCGAGTTGGAGTTTTGTAAACTATCCAGCGAGAATCTCATAATGAAGTGTTGCTTGAATACGTTAAATGCAATGAGGCTCGACAAATTATGATCCTTCCCCAGAATTACAAAGGTTTATTTCTAAATGCTATCACAACACGACTCACGAGTCAATTTGAAATGAAAGCAATGCGATATTGATTGAATTACCTATCGAATGAAAAGGTCGATGCATACATATACAAAAAACTGCTTCTACACCTGTAGCAATCCACTCGGGTCCTCATTACCATTAATGAATTCGGCTCGTATCAGTTCGAAGGAAAGTAATTCGACCATAACCTCAATTAGACATCCTTATCAGACAATAACAAAACCCTGCTGGTAGCATAGTTATTGCGGTGCGATTCAACAAGTGCGACCTTACCGTTTGCTGTTGTGAGAAAAACCTTAGAAAAGGTCGATTTTTCGGTACACAGGTGGCGGCAGGTGGAATAGAAAAGCTACGCAAAAGTGCGGATTATAGTTGAGTATACAGAGTGATTCTAAATTTCAGCGGATAGGTGCAAATATTGGATATTTATATCCTAAAGAAGCTAAGTCGTTCTCTTTAGGATGTTGATAGATGCAAGAAAGTAAAACTCATGTAGTTGAATATTTATTTGAAGACTTCAGTAGATTTGAAGATGAAAGTGATTTGAAGATAAAAGTAATTCATGGAATACATTTTTCAACAGGTAATAGGTGTTGGGATGAATTCGGGACAGTTTTGGAAACTGCAATCAGTCTAGGATACTGATTTCAATCGAAAACTTAAATCAAACTCCCATTTTGTTATAAAAGCGTTTCTGGTTTAAATAATCAGATGATACCAAATAGTATAAATTGTCTGTTTTATCTATGTGGTAATCAGTTTTGGTAAATATTCGTGCCTTCTTTTTCACAAGATGAACTATATAAAAACACAAGCATTTATTCACTAGGTCACCTTCACACCGTATTCCTCTTTCCTTAACACTTTTCACTTCAAAAATCTAAATTTTTTCATTAAAAATGTTACGAAGCTGCTTTTTGGTTATATATCTCTGTAGTTTACGTTTTTATGGTTAATGGCATAGTTGGTACAACTGATGCTGTCAATATTCCTGAAGTAATTCAAATGTTTTTTGCCTTCATTCTTCGGATCGTAAATCAGTTTTTGGTGGTGTAATAAGATAAGATGGATTCAAGAAGTAAACCAACAGCAGCTTATATTCCGCAAAATAATCCTAGTGAGTAAATTTTGTGCAGTACAATTTTTCCAATTCCCATTTACATTAAAAGAAAGTTCCCATTCTAGCACTTCTTTTAAAATTGGTACAACGTATTGTTGCTGCAAACACTCTTATTTGAACTAAATAAAGAATTAACTTTTTCCTTACTTTCACTAAATTATTAATTTCGTTCAAGTTCATTTTGTGTTTTTCTAATTACTCACGTCAAACTGAGAATCCAAATCTATGAATTTTGAACAGAAGGCGGCAAATACCAACCGCTTTTCTCTGAAATGTCACTAGAAATGAAAATAGAAGAATGTCACCAAAAGAAGCATTCGTTTTTAAATTAAGTTTTTCATGAGAAAAATGTTGATTGTTGAATTGAAAAGTATCGATTACGGAGAAATAAGGTGTAAAGGTGACCTAGTGTATAAATTATTGTGTTTTTAATAGTTTATCCTGTGAAAAAGAAGGTGAAAAGTTGCTCTTTTCTGAACTTTGAAGAGCCGTTATTTTGTAAATAAAGGAGAGCACCGCTTTTTTCTTTCAAATTCATCAAAATACGTAAGTACACTCAAAAATTTTTTCATAGCCTTATAAAAAATTGAGAAAAAAATGCACTTGTGTAATATATAAGTGCACATTATTCGATAAGAAACAGTGTTGGAACAAATCCTTAACAAATAATAATAGATACGACAATGACATATTCTAGTACAACTATTTCAGTGATTCACTTCATTGTAGCATCTCTCATACTACTTGCAACTAAATTATCTAATATTTGACGGAGTCGCCGGTATACATGTCGTTTCTTAAATCATGTCGTTCTAAGTTCTAATCCGTAACATATATGAAAAAGAATCATATTCCTTCAGAGTATTCATAATTGTTTATTTAATATAAGCCCTAAATGAATTTTTCCCTTCCACAACTGATTTTTTATGATATTAAGGATAGTGGTTGTCCCCATTCAACTATATTCACTGGCTAAATGTGTTTTTTTGAATGATTTTTTACGGTACCACTGCTCAAATTTTGTTATTATTTCTGACACAGCACATAATTTAAATTTTTTTATTGGTGTGGTGTCTTTTCACCACATTTCTGAACAATTTCCATTTTTCCTGACGTGAGAACAATTTTAGGAACTGAAATTTGAGTCCTGAAAAATTCAGGTTTGACAGAATGAAAACGCTTAGTCCAAGTTCTATCGCAATGAGTGATTGTATCCGATTGAAACAGATATTTATTATTAAAGATTTGCGATCAAAATCCATTGAACCGTAACAATTTAACCCAGTAGATTTTTTCTTCTTGGAACCGAGTAGATTTTTTCCCTGAATTATTTCCAAAAAATTCTCCTTGATAGCATATGAAAAAAAAAACGCACAATATAAGTACGACTGGTGATTTTTATTTGAATAATTTTGAGTTTTTCAGTTGTATTCACTGGGTGAAAAATCGTATTTTTTCAATATACCGTAAAACTATTTTGACTTTGCAACACTTGCTGAAGTTTTCATATTGTAATTTAAATAAAGGTTCGAAATATTGATAACTGACAAAAACTAATCCGTATGACATGTTACTCTCCAAGACGTAAATATGAATTGAATATTTTTCCAAATAAATGGGTCATTTATTCAAATTGGATGGGGGACGTTATTTGAATATTTGGAAGAAAGTTCACATCTATTCATCAGTAAAAATTATGTTAGTGAATGTTGGTGAGACTTATATTCCACTTGAAGGTGTAGGTAAAAAAACAAGGTGTTTCGCTGACACTATAATATTATCTTCTAGATTACCTTTAAGGAAATAGTAACTTCCAGGAGAACTCTGTATACTCATCGTTTTCTAATACGCCAGCCACCTAAGAATCGTTCCCTCTTCACAGAACAAACGAACTTTTAAAAGGGAACATCGCGAAAAACTTCTGCAAAAACCGCCGCCGCACGAACGAGATATAAAAAGTGACAATCGGCGCATCGGAAAACATCTGCCGACACCGCGATGGATTCCCCTAGTTTCCCACGGTTCGCGTGCATCATCAAGAAAAAGAGGGGCGCGAGCGGCAACAAGAAAAACGTCCAAAATGACCGCCATCGCATGCGACGTGGTTCCAGTCTTTCGAATCTGGATCAAATTTCGCAAGCTCTTCCGGATTTGGTTAGATGCACCACCGCGGATCAGCAACTTTGCGTCGGTTCCGACGACTATCTCCAGTCGAGTAGTCCGAATATGTCGAGGTCTTTTCTGGCTAGTAGTAATACCCTGAGCATCGGGGGTTAGTATAGAGTGTTGGAGATGGCTATGAATTTCAACTTTTAATTTTTTCAAAGTTTTAATCACCCCTATATCATGAAATGTTTTTTTTGGGCTAATAACTCGAGGCACATTCTCATTATATTTCCCTTGGAGAATATTGATACAATTCATTTTCAAGGATAGTATTGACTTCTTGTTAGAAATGCTTGAAATCATTTGCAAAATTGAATCCGTACTAGAAAATTATCAATATTTTCATCACATATCTACATCATTAATGTGAGTGTTTCATTTTCTCATTATTAAATTTCAGTGGTCGATCACAAGTCTGCAACAAAAATTTTTTCTGGATGTTTCGAACTGATTTCTATGTATTTAGGTGTTCTGAAAACTCAAAAAATTCCAGAACGTCAAGCAAAGAGCAAAATTGTATTATAAAAAAAGTGTTTTCTGGGCTAACTTGAAATCACAAATGATTGGTATTATTTTATTATTACGATGAAGAAACGAGAATTGAAACTTTCAATGTTTGCGGAAATTTTGCACTATGCAAGGAAGGGTTGCAATCTCAGTTATTTGGAATCCTTGGCAATGAACGTTGAGGGTGCAACCTGTTGAATAATCAAATCTTACCGGTTTTCAAATTGCCGTATCCACATTGTCACAGATAACAAAATTCAGGTACACAATCAAGCTAAGTATCTCTTACCTACAGAGGTGTTATAATCAATCATTGTTAGTTTATTGTATAAGTTTGAAAATGTCCTTAAAGGACGAAACTGTAGTAACGTTAGTTACAAATGAAAGTGGTAAAAAACAGAAAGTTTCAATTATGATTTCCTACCACGTAAAAACGGGTACATCCATCAATTTATTTTATTATCACTGTTTTTGAATGTATACAGGTCATAACTATCATTACTTTCTAAATAAAGAACGTCCTGTACCCTACTTTGACCAAGAGAACGAGTTGGTTTATTGTACCATTATTGAAGGTTTGATACATTCATTTAATATCTCATATGACTCAGCACAGTGGCGTATTTTCATAGATGCTTCAAAAAGAAGCCTTAAGCAGTTCTGCTTCACAATGGCAGTTTTTATGCCTCCATTTCTATCAGTCATTCCGTACACTTCAACGAAATCTACAAGAATCTGGAATACATTTTTTGAAAATTATTGGAAAAAACCGAGAATTCAATATGATGCTTTGCTGACGACATCACACTTGTATCTTCATTCCATTTGGATTCCAGGACATCGGCTACGGAGGCACATCTTCACTGGCAGTAAGAGGTTGCATATCTTACTGAGGATCTAGAAGTGATTTCGAATTGGGGTGAAAGTAACCAGGTTCGATTATTTTGTTGGGGGGTTGAAATAGACACCAATATATCTTAACTCAATCATGTTGCTGGAATTGCAAAGGCTGCTTCTCAAAAGCTCAGAACACTGTTCCGAACCAGAAAACTGTACAAACCTCAGCAACTTTTGATGCTTTACAAACCTCAGATTAGACCGTCTTGGAAGTATTGTTCTCATGTATGAAGCTATGCCCCCAAACATACCCAGAAGTTGCTGAATTCCATCCGCCTGATTAGAGACTAACATCACGTGCAACCTTGATAGCTTGGAATATCGAAGAAAGGTTGGGGATTTGTCTCTCTTATATAGATACTATCACGAGAAGTGACTTGGCATATTTGATTTCACCAAGAGCGGTAAATGTCAGAAATAGGCGACGAACTGTGGCTGCTCATCATTTTGAGGTTCAACTCCGTACACCTCGAACTTCACTGTTTGAAAACTCTTTCATCTGAAGAACTGCTTTTGTTTTGTCCTCCAGAAAAAGACTGCAGTTGGCAAGTGTGGATCTACCAAATTCTCTTGCTTTTTGTGTCTATGTGATAGTAGAGATCGAGCAAATCACTGGACCAAAGAGCCTTCGAGGGAGCTTAACGTTACCGAAAAGAACATCCTGTGTGAAACTTTGGTACCTCCACATGAAACTGGGATTGATAAAGTAATTTGTGAAGTCACTTCCAACAGATGAATAGTGCTTCAAATACTTGATATCAAAGTTTCCAGGTTTCTCAGAGGCAAAGTTGAAGAAAGGTGTTTCCGTTTGGTAAGACATTAGACGGCTTGTGGCTGATCCACAGTTCATGACAACCATGACGGATCCTCAAAGAGGAGGTTGGATTGCCTTCAAGAAGGTCATAGAGAAATAGACAATGAAAAAGACCCCGATTACAAACAAATCGTCAGAAGAATGATGAAAGCATTTCAAGTTACAGGTTGCCTAATGACTTTTTAAGTACAATTTCTTCATTCCCACCCCGACTACTTTCCAGAAAATTAAGGAGATGTGAGTAAAGAGGGAGGTGAATGATTTCACCAAGATATTGAGGAGATGGAAAAAAAGATGACAGGGGAGATGGAGCATCTCAATAATGACAGACTACTGTTGGAACGCTTCAGAGAGATCTTCTAGATGCTTCCTACAAACGAAAATGTACCAAAAGGAGCCTTACAAGAAAAAAGGAATGTGTTTAGTGCTTACTACTGAATGTATTGTATTTTTGCATCTTTTATTTTAAGATGATAACTTGTTCAACATAGATACATTGTTAAAAAACGTGACGATCTATGACAAAAAAAAAGTTATTTTCAGATTCAGCACACCCAAAACATGAGAATTACGCAAAAAACAGCTCTCAATATTTTTTTTGCAGACTTGTGTGATGAACTTCCTGTTTGTAGTTATCTCAAACTGTTATTTATTCTGTAATAATTCAACTCGTTAGTAAATAAGTTCATCAAACAGGAATGTCATTAAAATGTGAAGGATTTACTAATTTACCTAAAGTTACCAAGTACGGTGTTTTGAAAGTGAAGAAAAGTACCAAACTACAATTTGAACTTTCTGTCGAATTGAAAGTATTTCTGTTTGCATGTGTAACAGGTGTTTAGCCAAGTCAGGTAGAATTTTGTACTCTAAGACTATCATTCCTCAGCTGTTTACTACCCTATTTCTGCCTTCGAAGTGTTCAACAAATTTTGGCAGAAAGTTAAGATATCTATTCAAGGAGTTTTCTTGATTCGAAATATTTGTTTTTTAACTTGTCTTAAGTCTTGAGGCCTTCGCGAAACATCTGAAGCTCATTCAGTTATTGGCAATTACTTTATGCATTGACAGTTGATGAAGCCATTGTGCTGTTGTCTGCAATTTTATGGTATCTCCCAGAAGATCGTTGATGTAATAATAAACAAGGATTGAAACCAAAATGGACCTCTGGAAAACATCAGTATACGATCTGTCAAGATGCAACATCGAAGTTGTGAATTCTCATACCATAAAAATAAAAATCCTAAAAATATCGAAGGCAGGAGTCACATACTCTTTGCATTTCTTTTTCTGCTTCTAGTAGAATGGTCGTTGCTTCCTTAGTCTGGTGCATTTGACAATTCGTATATATCTATTGTATTATTCCAGAAAATGGGTTATATGAAATACATTAAAATAATACCAAGGAACTTTTTATGTTGTTTCATGTTCTTGTATGAACAATGTTCACTGAATTTCGTTAATTTAACTCCATCAACTTTTTCCAATTCGGACATCTTTTTCACCAATATCCGTAGCCACTATGTACAAATGTATTTCCCAACATTTCTTTGCACAAAATATCGATAGAGCTACATACAATTTCCTGACAGATATGTCTGAGAAAAGTGAATGCTTTGTGTTCAGAATATACATCAATTTCAAGGATATCTTGCAAATTTGCAGGTAGATGTGAATACCCATGCAACAAGACAGTTTTTTGCAAATATTTCGAATAGTGGCGATCCGAAAGAAAGGTTTTATCGTACCCCCAAACAGGCATATTTTGGGTTATTTAACCAACCTTGTAAGTCTTGCCTGCCAATACCAAGATGACAACTGTGGAATCACTTGAAAAACGGTATGTTCATCGCCAAAACGAGTTTCCTTGAATGAAATGAAATGAGATTGTATTCTGCATTCTGATAGCACATTTTGAACAAGACACTTTCAAAGCTTGTACACCCAACAAGCAATTTTACAACCAACCCTCAATATCACTTTGTATGAGAATAATAGTACCAACAACTTCCATTTCTGCCTCTCAAAAGTTGAAATTCATGGCTGGTGAATCGAACACCTCAGCAAACCTCCTACAAATTCCTAACTCAACTCCTCAGGTAGCTTCGGAGATCTGATGAACATGAAACAATTTGGTAGTAGCCAATGGAGCCTGCGCAGCGAAAGCCTTATAGCGAAGACAGTGCCCCTGTCAACGGTCACTCACAAAAGTTCTTTCAGCGCGTTCAAGGACCCCGTTTTCGAGGATTTAAGTGGCTCATTGACAGGGGCGCAGAGGACTTTGAGGCTTTCCAAATTACTGGAGCAACACAGGACCAGCAGGAATCACAGAAGTGGAATGGTGAGTAGCTTTATATGTTTGGTGAAGGGTTCGAAGATTTTGTCAGATATTGGTATATATGTAGCCTTTATTGGTTGAAATTATGTGAAGAAAATCCCAACCATCCTGGGTTCGTTGCATTTTCTCAACATTTTGTGTGATATATTCATAGTATATCATTCAACGACCAAGAAATGTGGTCATAAATTCTGACAGTGATGATCAATCTCGCGTGTTGAATACTATATTTCTTCTATGACTTATACTTTTCAGGAGTATTATAAAATGAGATTCATTTGTGACGATGAAATAGCTTTTCAGTTTTCACTCCTTCATCTTTATTCGAAAAATTGTGGGAAACTGCAGATAGAAGAGAGTAAACCGAAAAAAAAATCAATTGCGCTCAAAAAAAATCTTTTTATGAATATGTATACAGTGCATTCCATTCAAAACGAGCCACCCTGAATAACTTTAGGTCCAATGATTTGCAGAAAAAATTAAGAAACCCGCCAACCATAGTGTACAGGGTGACACATTTTGACATATTCACATGTGATGTTACTTCCCCTATCGCACTCCCTGAGCATGTCACCAAGTTTTTTAAATGGATCACCCTATATTGTTTCGCATTGGCAGATGCTCTATGATGAGCATATTTCAAAAAATATAAAACATATGGCCTGAAGCTCATAGTTTGGAAGCTAAACATTATTTGAGTTGAAAACGAGTCAATGAACTTCTGTACAATCTCTCACCTAGGTTTCATAGGTGTTTCTGTAGATTATACTTAAAAAAATTATTTTGCCTAGTTAATTTTGAATTCGATATTCTCCTCATTTTGTATTTGTCTTATTCTATAATAACGATTACCTAACAGGTGTAGTTACAATTGTTGTTTCTGTTTTTGTGAATTCTTGAGAAGCAATATTTTATACGCTTCGATAACGGATTGAAATATTGAGTTTGTACCACCAGAATGGAAATAGTGCTAGAGCAGCTGCTCGTATACAGGCTGATTCACGGTGGATGGCACATTAGACATCATCATGGAGCATCTGATAATGCGAAACAATATAGGGTGATCCATTAAAAAAAAAGGTGACATGCCCTGGGGGTGTGATACGGGAACAAAAATCAAATGTGAATATGTCAAAATGTGTCCTCCTGTATACTATAGTTGACTTGTTTTTTTTATTTTTCCTGAAATTCCTTTCGGGTGGCTCGTTTTGAATGGAATGCACTGTATATCATGCATAGAAGTGACTTTCAGATACAAACTGAAAAAAAGGCCATTTAGAAACAATTACTTTCACATGAACAATCAATTACAGGAATGAAAAAATACTGTCGTATCAATTATGAACATTCAATTATACGAAAGTCACTTATTCCTATTCAGTTTGTACCCCAAACATTCATTACGGAATTAAAACACATATCTTTCATAGGAACGCTACACAATGCAATACATGAACGAATTACGATATAAAAATCACTTACATGGAACATCATTATCCTGGATGATGGACTTCAAAGTTTCGGAATGAGACATTTATCTTATTACCACATCAGAACCTTTCTTGATAACGTGAATCACTCAATTTTCCAGTCATACAATTAGTTGATTCAATCTCAGCCATATACTTCTTGTTTGATGGAAAGAGGTCTATTTTCAGGATCGCTCTCTAATCTGGAACTTCAGTAGGAGTAAAAAAGAATATCGTTAGAAATGAACGATGAAGAGAAATACAACGCTTTTACCTATTACTTTGCTTCTGTATACAATCTTGCGATAAACTTCAAGTAGAAAATAGTAATTTTTTTTTCATTGACACTTATGTATATGATTCCGTATATAATAAAAAAAAACAATACCAAAGAAATAACATGATAATAATAATAATAATAGCCTGGATATAGCCTCTAAAGTCGTCAGGAGTTCGGATCCCCTTGTCTGCATGGTCCGTGACCATGAGAGAGCAGGAATTGGAGCATTGGCCGCGGTGGTAGTGCGCCCGACTCACGATCGTAAGGCCGTGGGCTTGAATCCCGGCTCGAATAGATATTTTTCTCGAGAGAATTAATCTGGTTGAAGCTGGAATGATTCTGCAACCGTGTTAGAAATCACATGTTAAAAGGTGAGACCTCGTTAGTCCTTAGCTCGCACAAGTTTCTCAACTTCTGAGAGTTGTCGTTCGTATGGGGGGACAGCTGATTAACGGAAAAACGGATTTTAAACAGAAACAGATTCCTCTTCTGACTTTCGCTTTCCTCAGGTCGAGTGGGCTGAAGTCGGAAAATGAGGGGTTCATCATAGCTTGCCAAAATGGTGCCTTCATCACCTTAGTCTACCGTAGTCGCGTGATGGGTATAGAGTTTCATGACACAAGGTGCAGGGCCTGCCGTGAGGCGCCCGAGATTCTAATGCCCTTGCTATCAGCATGTCCAGCATATGCGGTCACGGCCTATACCCATCGACACAACGCGGCCACAAGAGTGCCATATTACCATCTACGGCACTCTAACGGTATTGACGTTACACCGGGGTTGCCCTACGCTCCGGAGGATATTGAATCCGTTGTGAGGAACGAGAAGTACCGAATTTACTGGAACTATTCGTTTCCCATCCGCAGGCTAATAAGCCTGATGTAGTCCTTCTCGACCACCAGAGCAAGTCGATATTTGTCGTTGAGTTTTCAGCATTTGGCGAGGCGAATATCCGTTTAAAATCTGTCTGTTTTTCCGGTAATCAGTTGTCTCCCCCATACGAACGACATCTCTCAGAAGTTGAGAAACTTGTGCGAGCTAAGGATTAACGAGGTCTCACCTTTTAATGTGTGATTACTAACACGTTTGCAGAATCATTCCAGCTTCAACCAGATAAATTCTCTCGAGAAAAATATCTGATCGAGGCGGTCTTCTGATCGTGAGTCGGGCGCACTACCACCGCGTCCGTCGTCCGAAAAGACGAGGAAAAATTGATAAAATATTGATATTTCGTCTTCAAACTCCGCAGCCTCTATCCAGACCACTCTGTCAAGATGATTGTACTGATTATTGGAGTCCTTGGTGGAATGAGTCCCTCTCTACTCTCGAATCTTGAAATTATACCGGCCTGCCGCCCTAAGGCAGAACTCTTAGCAGCACAGATGCAGAAGGCTGTGATTTTTTCCTCACTGAGCTTGCTCAGGACACACGATTCTTGGACCCAATGATCACTTACCCAACAATGTGGGGAGTGGTCGTTGGTTGATAATGCTGGCGCGCCCTCCCGAATGTATCGGGGCTTCGGAGGATAGGGCCTGACCAGCACATACTTCGGTAAAAAATAATAATAATAGTAACAATATCGTCTTTATTATGTGGAGGGAGATTAGAATTCATCACATGATTCAAATGAATAATATAGATAATCTCGTTGTTGCTTGACCATTACGAGGTTAGATTTAGCCCTCGGCTACTTTTACATCTAACCCTCTGATACTCATCTAGAGTTGATGAAATTATATGGCCCTATAAATTACAATAATAAAAAAATAATAAGGAAAAAATGACATCACTATGTTTTTTCGACCAATTTCTGCTTACTGTGCTATTATTTACTGTGCAGATAGTAAGGCTTTTTAGAAAGTTTGTATAGGCTTTCAAACTTGAGTCTCTGTTCTAAATAGGGATAAAATGTTATTAGCAGTATAGGAAAAGTTTCTCTGGAAAGTAGCTATCGAATGATGTGGCATCGTGAGTAAGCCCGTATCCCTTACATTAATAGAATGTGTATGAGAATAGAATGTGTATGAAATCTGGGAAGTAATCTCCTTTGATTAACCTCATCTTCATTTCCTATCTTACATGGATACATGAAGTCGTCTACGATTTTCCATATTGACCCATTCTAACTCTCCTGACTTTTCAGATACTTGATCATACCGACGTAATTCGTTATCAAGACAAGGACCATACACATACAGTTTTGCGCAAATTTACATTCAGAATAAACTGGTTGCTGTAAAGAGTTTTCAGTGACGTGAAACATGGTTTCTAGATGGAAAGACACATAATATGAAATATACAAGTGCATTAGAAATATGTCGGATCTAAAAGAAAGATTGGCAGTAGAATTATTCTGCTGATCAACATTTACAACCAATTCGTAAAGGAGCCGCAGTCTATTTCTATACTATTTTAGTTATTCATCAACACCTTGAATTTGAATGCACTCAAACTGTTTGAAAATGAGAGATGAAATACAAGGGAAATAATTCAGTGCCAATTCAAGTAAAAAGTTTGTTTTTGTATCATCTAACTTCCTGACTGTCTCCCAATAGAGCCTGTCCCTTGGGCTCTATTTTCCTCACTACCACTCTAGTTGCCAGGAAGATGAAAAGTGACGGCAATAAATCTGTTATTCTCTTAATTTAACCCATTATACGCAGAAAGTTCGTGATGGTGAATTTCTATGAAAACTGTACAGCTCATTTTAACACAAAGAGCGCCTTTGTGGGGTTCTGTTCGGTGGTAATTACTTGAGTGTTGGTATAAATGTGCAGATTATTTTCGTAACGTAACTTTCAGTCTGCGAATAAAGGAATATAGAAATATTTCCAGCCGAGACAGATTTTCCACCTCGATTAATCTTCTGCATGAATTATTTACATTTGTGATCCAAAACATGGCGAGTGACGGTTCTACGAACTCAATAAATTCTAGTGAATTCAATTATTGTTTCAACAGGTTTTGTTGATGATTAATGTCTATGAAGAAAATTTTTTGTTAGCCATGGAGCAATATTGAGCTCCGTCACGCTGGAACCCGCTTTGAAAAAAATTTACCTTATTTTTAGTCTACTTTACCTACAAACGATACTAATAAATGTAGTAATGTTAATTTTTTTGAATTCTTGTCGGTTACTGAGAAAGCACTATTGATATTATTTTAACTACGAAGGACGAAAAAAAATGTGCCAAAAAGTTCTAAAATAGGTTCTAAATGGATTGTAGTTTATTGTACTTACATTGAAATATTACTATATTTTATATTCTTTTGAAGTATAGCGAAAAAGCTACGATAACAAGACTTCAAATCATAAAATAACAATTGTCCTCAACTACAAACTATGGGGTTGATTGTAGCTGAAATTAGATGTATGTAGTTACCATTAAACACATCAAAAATGAATGGAATAAAAGGTATTTTTCAACTAAACTAACAAAACCTTTCCTAACCAACATATGTAACCTGAAATCTGAAGTAAAAACTAATGTATTTTAGAATGCTTCATTTGGAAAAAAACATCTACCCTCAACATCTAACCTGACTTCCAAATTCAAAAACGAACTCATGTTAGATTTCAGGATCAAAAATTATTTCCAACATACTAACATGAGTTCGTTTTTGAATTCGAAAATCAGGTTAGATGTTGAGGGTGAATGCTTTTTTCCAAATGAAGCATTCTAAAATACTTTAGTTTTTACTTCAGATTTCAGGTTACATATGATGGTTAGGATAGGTTGAATTAGGTTAGTTTAGTTGAAAAATACTCGATTTCATTTCATTCATTTTTGATGTGTAACTACAAACATCTAATTTCAGCTACAATCAACTCCATCGATTGTAGTTTGAGAACAAATTTTATTTTATGATTTGAAGTCTATACTCCATAAGGATATACAGTACTACCATCCACTCGGGTGGTAGTCATTTTCAAGAGTGCAAGAATCCAATCATCTCCTCATAGACTCCCGAACTTTTTCAAAAACATCAGGATCATTTCTGATTACGTTACACCCAGCAATTATTCTATTTCTCAAATCTTCCACATCTTCCAGTGGAGTAGTATAAATTAATGACTTGCTAGATTTTTTGTTACTTGATAGGTCCAGTGTAGTACGCTCTACTTTTATTTTGGCTGCGTTAATAATTTTAAAATTACCAAAAATTGTTATTGTCGAAAATTGTTTCGCCTCGTACTTTGGAAAAAAGGGCCCTATCAAAAGACAAAATATCTTTAGAATAGTCTAAGGAATCCACCGTGTACACATATTTTACCTAAGTACGATCTTTAATGGAAATCAATACTATTTCAATGAAATTATTAAGTGTTATGACAACCTAACTTTTTCGAAATTTTGCTTATTTTGAATACTTACATGTTTTCAAATTCATGTTCAAAATGAATTGAGTGTTTGAAAACATTCTTTATATTTCTCTTGTCAATACTTTCTCTTCAACTGATAAATTTCCC
>NW_019289740.1:15264-103732 GCF_000500325.1 Leptinotarsa decemlineata
TATATATATATATATATATTGATGTCTAGGAATGCTGGTGGAGAATCGACCCGAGACTTAACAAAAACAATTACAATGTTTTTCACATATAGTCAGGGGGTATACTTCAAGACTGTCTATAAATCAAATTAAAGAAAAGTTTCCTTTCCTTATAAGAGGAACTGGACAAATTTCGGATATGCGGTGGGTTACCTCGTTCACAGGCAGATGGCGCGATGACAAACCTGCTGTTTGTTGTCCGCTTCAGACTATTTTGAGAAATGCTACTCTGAAGGAATTCAATTTTTAATTATCAAAAATCATCGACTTTATGTTGATGATAGACAGACACTATTTTGCACTGACGAGTAGCCAAACAACTCGAAACCGGTCTGCAAGTGTGTTCCAATAATAGAAAATCTATTGCGGCAGTTGTATCGCCAACAGCATATGCAGGAATAACTTCAGTGAAGAATCCTGCACTGACACCTGTCGGATATAATCCAACACCCTTCGTGGTATAAGCCAAGGCGTTAGTTGTTTTCTGATAGGTGTCAGTCCATTAATCTACAGTGTGTGGAGTTGAGACTGGCCTGAACGAATTGTTCCTTCATATGATTTCAATTACAATGTTATTGATTCAAAAACGATATATGCCTATTCATTGATTTCACCGTGGCGTTTGATCTCGTCATCCGAACTTGTTGGAGACGCTTGACAACGTTGGATACAGACAAGATTTAGTCATTCATTTTGAAGTGGTTTCTCAGTTTCAGTTTTCAGACGATCATTTAAAAAACTACGATTACCTTCACACAATTAGACTACGTCATGCACGTAAAACGCACAGGATCACAGTCTCCATTCATTTGAAACGATTCAGAAAACTTCCTGCAAAGCTGAAAGACCTAATGCCGTTAATTAATAGAAACGACTTGCGGCAGGGCGCCTTTGGCTTTATGTCGTTTCCCCTCGAGAACAATTGTGCACCCGACAGCCTAAATCAACTATGTAAGTGAATTAAAATATTTATTAAGGAATTCACATACACACTTCTCTCGAGGCCGCCGTTAATTAGTGCCGTTATCTAAGATATGCAGTGAATAATTTAATTTTATTATCTTCAACAAACGTGCCCAATGAGGAGTCTGGCGAATTCAATATCAATGAAACTTTTGTCAGATGTAAACATGATTATATGAAGGAGAAAGCATATAATTTTACTTCAGTTTCATTTTGTTGGATTAAAACAGAGCTTTCGGTGTTATGAATTATTCTTCCGAATATTGTTCCTGATTATATATAACATTGAAAGGTAGAGATGGCACCATTCAAGACAAAAAATCTATAGCTATAAACACTTGGAATATACAGAAAAAATCAATTGCATTCGACTGATGAAACTGAAATGTAATGAAACTTCCTATTAGTCTAAACAACAAGTTCAAAAACATGAAAAATAGAGATAAATGTCCTAAAAATATGAGCGATAGCTCATTCGATTCGGAATCACCTCTAGAAAAATGTTTTTGAAGGATTTTGGTGCAGGTGAAAAATTGCAATTGTTATTAACAAAATAAGATTTAAAAAAATGGTATTAAGTTTTTCGTTAATAACTCAAAAAATGATCATATTCAAGAAATTTTGAGAAAAGCTCTTCAAAGAGGAGGAAATTTCCGATAAAAAAGTCCCGACTCCCGAAACTCTATCTCCATTATTTATAATCTCAATTTGACGTTGAAAATAGGGTTCCGCGTGGCTGTTATGGTATGCGAGCGCTGCCGCTAAAGAGAGTTTATCAAAAGAAAAAAAAATTTTATGATATGAAATGTCATTTTGGAAAATTTGAAAAAATTTAGTATCTTCTTAACATTTGAATGAATCGAGTCCCGTACAAAAAAGGTTCATCGCCATTTTTTNAAATAATGGAGATGGAGTTTTGGGAATCAGGACTCTTTTATCGGAAATTTACTCATCTTTGACGAGCTTTTTTCAAAATTTCTTAAATATTAATATTTTTTGGGTTATTAAAGAAAAACTAAATACAATTTTTTATAATCTTACTTCGTTAATAACAACTGAATTTTTTTACCTGCACGAAAATCCTTCAAAATAATTTTTTTCAGGTGATTCCGAATCGAATGAGCTATCGCTCATATTTTTAGGTCCTTTATCTCTATTTTTCATGTTTTTGAACTTTTTGATTAGGCTATATGTGTTGGATATTATTGAAACACACATTCTGACGAAGTGTATTCAGTATCCCGTCAAACCAGTCACTTTCATCGTGAAAGTGACTTGTCCATTTCTTCCAAGTCTCTGGAAACCACTGCCTCCTCAAGGGCTTATTATGGCATTTCTCCTCCATCTTTTTCATGACACCCGATCCAACAATCTTGTTTCATGTATTAGTTTGTTTCAAAACTTTTGTCCGTTTTTGAAGCCATGTGTTTTTGTAGCTCCACATCTCAATGAATATTTATTCTACTGTATCCTGTGTACATATTGATCGATAGAGAACTTTGTACTCTACTACTGAATGATGTCATTGAGCGATTTTTGGTCAATTTTTCTCTACGAAATCGAATTGAACTGAAGTGCTACCGAAATAAGCCGAAAAATTAACCAGGCATTTGGCAATGATAGTGTTAATGAACGCACTCAAAGATGAGCCTCGAAATAGTCGACCTATAGTAATCTACAACAAGGATTTGAGGATCCTGGTGGAGTGGTGCGTGGGATGGCGAAATAGTTGGGCGTCAGCTCTCATGCGGTTTTTAAGTTAAATGGTTTCATTTAGCGCCCTGTTCGTTTGTTTATTTAGTCGGGTCAAATTTAAAAATTGAAGTTGTCAGATTAATCTGAAATTTGGTACATACATTCACTTTTGATGACTATACAATTAATGAATTCTGTATCATTGTAATCCAAGATGGCCGCAGCTACAAAATGGCGGATTACCTATATAATTTTCACAACTACCTCAATATGGATATCAAATGTCAGGGTTTGACTAGTGCTATGAAAAAGATGCAAATCCAATATAATGCATGTAAATAACTTTGTCATCTCAGAATTATTGGGATACAAGCATAAATCTTCCACTCAAGTCAAGATTTTGTATCGTGTCGAGGACAGTGTAGCATTAGGGTAACTAAAAATGTACTGAAAACTGAAAATAATTCGGAAGGTCCTAAGTAGCAGTCATCACACCACTCTCCACAACAATCTATGGTATTGATCAGTTTAAAAATAATAGAATCTTTAGGCGTAGTATTCATATATTTACTCAGGTAACGCTACATCGATATGCAAGATTTGATTAAAGAGATATTTTGATATTTTCAAGGACAAAACACAAGCACTACAGGAAAATCCTTAAGGCGCTCTATGAGCGGTGCTGTGAATTTTATTGTTGACTAATATTGTTTACCAGCGTCTATAGTAGACATAGGTAGTCAGGTATATATGCAAGTAGAAACGTTTCTTGTGTTTTGTAATAGAGATTGATTATTAACTACATTAATGCCTAGGTAAGGTTGAAATACAGTTATTGCATATCATATCATAATAAAATATGTTACTACCTTCGAATGATATTTTTCTCACGTAAATGAAGTATAAAATGTGTTGAATTAATTGCTATGTGCCAGTACTTTATTATACTTCGACATACAGTCTTCACCAAACTCGGTAAAAAGTACATATACAACAAAATGAGTGAATTTGTTGTGCCACGCCGAATATTGCACGAATTTTTCAATGACCATTGAACAAAAAGATATTCAAAAACGCTTAGAAGAACACCATCATTTATTGCTTTCCAAAAGTGAATTAGTTGTGAAAAGTATTTAAAAATTTCTGGCAGAGTTTTAAAAATTCATTTTCAAAAAAAACATTTTTTTGAATTTATGTGTTTATTCTGTTGACAAAGTTATTTAAAAGGCGAACATAATTTTGAAAATATTCACAAATCCATTTTTCGGATAAGAATTTTAATGTGAGTCAATTACAAGCAATACCTTTCGAACAAAAAAAGAGTTCGTAAAATGAGTTAAAAAAAAAAAAGAAACGGAACAAAAAGAAACACATACTCCCTTTTACAAGTCGGTTGAAGATTAATAACCAATGTAGCACTATTTGATAGTATATACACTAGAGATACTTCGTATTAAAGTTCAGCTTTTTATTTCAATCAACGACAAAGTTACTGATTTTTGAGATGGTATGCACGATTTGATCCCATAGTAAACCGGGTCAAACCGTCACACAAGAATCCGTCTGAAAATTAAACGAATGAAGCGTCGAAATTCTGCCTCACCCAGTATTCTCCGCAGACCTCCCGCCAGCCGACTACCGTACTCTATTTCCAAGCACTTCGATAACTTTCTCACCGGTTGAACCTTAGCCAATCAGGAATAGGCAAAGACTGCCTTTGCCAACTTCATCGAATCCCAATCACACCTTCTTCATGCTGACGAAATTAATCGATTTGTCAAAATTGCACTTATTCAAATGGCGCTTATTTTGATCGAATTGAATAGGTATTCAATCAGATATTACAGTTCGAAGAAGACTTTATTGAGGACGAAACACAAGCACTATAGGAAAATTCTTGAGGGACTCTAAGAGCGGTGCCTGCGCGAAATAAGCGATTCACTTTGGATTTGGAAAAACGTGTTCAGGAAGTTTATTCCACATGAACGCAGTTCTTCAAATGAAAAAGTTCTTAAACTCACAAAAACGGACCAAACTTTTGAAACAACTCAATACAAGTTTGTACAGGTCCCTTGCTTGACGTATGTCATATTTTTCTGGACACTAGTTGAGTTTTCCATGAATAATTTGCCTGTTGTGTTCCAAAGCGTCTTATTCGCAGAAAAAATAACGAGTTGTCTCTGTCTCTTTGTTGCATTGCCTAGAGATAAGGTTTCCGTAGTAATGGTCAGGAAATACCTTGAAATACCAAGTACCTTTATGTGATGTATCTCTCACATGCCACTAATCTATGTTTGTGCTCTGTTTTGCTTTCAACACTCAAACTATTCTCTATGCAATAAATTGTTCCTCTTGTTTGTTTCTGTAGTGTTCTTGCCAATTGTTACCCCTTCTTATACTTCTCTGCACTACATTAACAACAATTATTCATAAGATCCATTGCAGACGGGCGCACAATCAATGCAGTACAGATTATTCAAACGTTTTTGAAATATATCGTTTCTTAAGGTGCGTATTCACCAAAAAAACCGAGCACGAACGAGCATGAGTGATCATTCGTGTATGTTTGTTCGTGTTCGCTCATGTTTTGTGAACTCATGTAAAAAAACGAGTTTTGAAGATTAAAATCCCGTTCACACTATGTCTTCTTGAATGGGCTGGCAAGTCTCTAGGCTTGATGTTGGCCTTTTTGTTATTTGGATGTTCTAGTCTCTTTTGCAGTTGAAGCATTTTACCGGTAATTGCTTCGGCTTTTTACATTCGGTCGTTAGGTGGCTACCGGCATATCTTAAGGTGCGTATTCACCAAAAAAGCGAGCACGAGCGAGCATTCGTGTATGTTTGTTCGTGTTCGCTCATGTTTTGTGAACTCATGTAAAAAAACGAGTTTTGAAGATTAAAATCCCGTTCACACTAAACGAAGATTAAATCCACTCGGAAAAACGTTCTCAGGAAGTTGATTCCACATAAACGCAGTTCTCCAGATGAAAGAGTTCTTGAACAGTGATGTTCGAGGTTTACAGAGTTGAACTTCAAAACAATGTGCAGCCACAGTCCGTCGCGTATTTCTGATATGGACCGCTTTCGTTGAAATCAAATGTGCCAAGTCACTTGAACACTTCCCGTGAAAGTATCTATAAAAGAGAGACAAATCTCCAACCTTTTTTCGATGTTCCAGGCTATCAAGGTTGCACGTGATGTTTGCGTCTCCAATCAGTTGGATGGCTCTTTTCTGGATGGAATCCAGCAACTTCGGGGTATGTTTCGGGGTAAAGCTCCATACATGAGAACAATACTCCAAAGAAGGTCTGATCTGAGCTGTATAAAGCATCAGAAGTTGCTGAGATGTGTACATTTTTTTTTTGGTGCGGAACAATGTTCCTAGCTTTCGAGAAACAGCCTTTGTAATTCCAGCGACATGATTGTGCTAAGACATATTGGTGTCTATTTGAGCCCCCAACAAACTTATCGAAGCAGAAAGCAGAATTATCTGACCTGACATTATTATATCCAGTTCGGAGACATTTATCTTCTTGGAGAAAACCGATGCCTGGGTTTTTGTGACATTGAATTGAACCTGGTTACTTTCACCCTAATTCGAAATCACTTTCAGATCCTCATTAAGCTATGCTACCTCCTGCTGCCGGTGAAGATGTGCATCCGTAGCCGATGTCCCGGAATCCAAATGGAATGAAGAGACAAGTGTGCTGTTGTCAGCAAAGCGATATATTGGATTCTTGGTTTTTCGCAATAAGTCGTTGAAATACAATGAAAAAGAGGGTTGGAGAAAATATAGATCCCTGGGAAATACCAGCGTTAATGATGAAAGTATTCGAGAGATATCCATCGACGGCCACTTGCAGAAAACGTTCTTTCACTGAAGCTGAAGAGCCATACGACAAGCCATAGCATCGAAGTTTGGCCAGCAAACCCTCATGCCACACACGGTCAAAGGCCTTAGAAATATCAAGCGCGGCAGCTCTTGATTTTCAATGTTTCTCGATTGTGTTATTTCAAATATGTGTGACATACGATCGAAGGTCGTCTGTTGATCTTTGTTTCCGAAAGCCATATTGGTGATTGCTCAAGATGTTGAAGTCTTCCAAGTATTTGAGGATATGCTGTCAGTGATATCATGATTTTTGATATCACTGATAGCAAAGCAACTGGTCTAAACTTATTTGGAAGATCTTTCTGGCCCTTTTTGAAAATAGGCTGAACGCGAGCAATCTTCCAACAAGAAGGAAAAACCCCTTCTTTTTAAGACAGGTTGAAAAGTCTGCAAAATTCTGATACGAGTTCTTTTGCGTACTTTTCAAGTACGATGACGGGCATTTCATCAGGGTCTTGTTGATATTGTTCAGTTTCAAAATTCGCCTGACTAGACGCTGTCGAAAAGTAATTTCCGGCATCGTGGATTATAATGTGGGACTAGTGGATGGTGCATTTCCCAGTAAATCGACTGTGGAGTGAGACACAAATTGTTGAGCTAGTAGATTTGCTTTTTCTATGGCTATTGTTGCAATTGAACCATCCGCTTGTGTTAGTGGTGGAATTGTGGATTCTGTGAAGTTCTGATTAACATCTTCAGCTACCAACACCAGAAGGATCCAGACCCGATTAGATTGGCAATTAGTTTATCCCTATATACCTGACTGCATCGGACCTAAGTGCGGTTTACATGTTCATTAGTTTTCATTCGAACTGATTCTTAGTCATTTTGTACATGTACCCTTGTCATACTATCATGAAAAAACATGATTTTTTTTCATTTGTGATCTTCCTATTTTGAAGGGTTGATAAGTAAGTCCATTGTGAGCTGGTGAGAATGGAACTCTACCAAACGTTAAAAACATGATCCGGTCCATGAGCAGTCACAGAGTATGTGCTCTGAATTTTTTTCTGAAGGATATTTCACATCAAAGTTGACTACTAGAATTTTTCTCATTCCAGTTGCGACTACCTTGGTATTTCAGAAACAGGATTCCTGTGGAACCTTTCATGGCTTCCCATGGCTACAGGGTACTAATTGTAGTCATCCAGGCCGAAACGTGCTGCTCTGCAATTTTACCTGTAAACCATATTCTGGAATATCCTCTACGATGGCCATAATGGCACACTAAAGAGATTCCAATTGATTAGTAGTTGCTGGATGTTCGAGGTGCAGAATTTCTACCTCAATGACTGCAGCAACTTGTTTATATGAGGGGATCTGTAAGTCAGTTATATCCTGGTGCAGATTCTGTTTCTGTTGCTAAATGACATAGTGCAAGGAAGATTCATGACACATTTTTTCAAGGAGGTATTCAATAGCTTCATAACTGCACCGTGTCCTTGGAATGTTGATATAATTGAATGTTGGAGGATTATGAAGTTCTTGCTCTCGATCTGATTACACGAAGGACAGTCCGTCGTTTACTAGACGTCCATCTGCTCTGTATAGGGTCCATGGAGGAAAGTCCATCATGACCCGCATTACCGAGCCCCGCATTACCGTGTTAAGGTTTCTTGTGACAAGAGGGTACCCCCAGTATTTCAAAGACTCCGTGACACTGATGGGCTTGTAGAAATAACTGATGGAAAACAACAATGAATCAGGCCAATGGCAAAATTATTGAATCCTTGTTTTCACAAGGATATTGAATACTACGAATATCATTGAGTTGTCACTTGTCTGAATTGCATTTGAGGTTTCTGAAGTATCGTTCCATTATGATATAAAGGTGATGCCAGTGTCAATGAGCATTCGTACATCAAGTCACACGTTCTGAATTCAAAAGCTCTTTTTCATCATTATTCCCTTTATCTAACTGAAAGGAATGCAGTCTATTGGAAAATATTGTGAATATTTCCGTGAAGTTTCAGTAAACTACCTCAATTCTTTCGGAAACATTTCACATACATCTTTCCGAAAACCTTTGTGAAACCCTTTGATAGTCCCGAGGAATCCGACTGAATATACAGTTTTAATACTTTCGCAACTTTTATCGGCCATTCAAGAGTGAAACTTTGAGAAAGACAAGCGTGGAGCTCCTTTAAAGTTATTCATCTACCCCAATACTCAATGTTATTCATGTGTTGTTCGTGTTTTATGAATGAGCCATTTGTAACACATACACGTTCGTTGTCGTACGCTAGACGGGGCTCTGCGGTTGTAAAATGTGACATGAAATGCCAGGTGCACCTCCTCCAAACCAGAGAATTTCTGGATGTTATATCTTACTTTCTACAATTTTCAGACTGTTACCAATTTACAATTCTGCTAAGAACCTGCGACGGAAGCTCTGGAAACTACACATAGTTTATAACTCTTACTGCGTTGATTTTCTTGTAATACTTTGAAATTAATATGTGAATTATTTCAGAAATTCCGTTGAAATATGTAATGAAAGGTAGAAACCAATTTTCAAACAAGTTCAATTCACTGAATTGTATAACTTTCACGTGAAATAAATCGAAACCAAATAATGTTTTCGAATACCAGAACTGCAACATTCATTCTTTCAGACGTACGTTTCACATTCTAAGTTAAACTCTTCAGGAGATGGATTAGACTCATTCTCGATTGTGAACCTTGCTTTTTTATATTCACTAGGACACTTTCACTTCCACTTTCATTTGTCCACAACTCAACAAGCCCACGTACTCTAGTGAGAATAAAATATAAAATTGGCAGCAAGTATCTACTTGTTGTCGAAACTTACTGAGTTTGGTGGTATTCATTGTACCTATACGATGGCGTAACGTTGTGTAAGCGATATAACTCAGAAAAATAATTGAATTGCACCAATTTTTCCTACCGAGAGTATACGTCAGACATGTAGTGGACCCACTACTGGACTGAACCATACTATATATTTGAAAACCAGCTCAACGACACATTTTCAAAGTTGATAGTGGAAGAAACAGGTAATTACACTGCGGTCGCAAATAGTTCCCTTCCTCTTAACTTTCGTTCGAAGCAAAATATTAGTGTCGGACAAAATTTTTGTGAAAACGCAAAATTTCCAGTAATTTCGATAAAAAAGCCAATAATGTGATATCACTCGCCATAAGGAGGGCTCTATAAACTTTTCTTTCCAAATGGAAGGGGGGGTCTAGAGACAATTCGTATGAGAGGAATTTTAATTTCCTATACAAAAACTTTGAGTGGTTATTGCTGTTTCAATTTGGTACTGAGCATTTTTCAAACTCCGCTACCCTATGTTAGATTTTTGAAATTAATGAATGAATTGGGGGAGGCAAATCCGTTGACTGGGCAGGCCATTCCAATGGACCGCTCCTACCAATCCACATCTCTGATCCAGCCAATTCCTTATAGACCTGAAAAAAAGTGGTGGGCTCACCATCCTGCTGGAAAACAACTGAATTCACGAGTTCATCCTGATTGTCGGCCACAATTCCTTAAATCCTTGGGTAAAAGAGGTCGTGGAGAATTTCCAAATATAAATCAGTTTCATAATTTTATGATATAAATGTTCAGTTTTATTTTCATTCAGATATTAGGGACCAGCAACAGGATATCCCAATACTTATGCCCAAATATGTATTTCCTCAGAAGTTGAGTGTGGGTATATGTCTAATCAATATCACATATTTTGACGGTTGATATTTTCAATAGCGGAATAAGTACATTGGTCACTGAAACAAATACTTCCTATGAAGTTTCGATTTGCAATCAAACGTTTGAACATCAACTCACATAACTGCATTTTTTCCAGGGTCATCTTCATTTGATTCATGTAATATCTTCAGTTAATAGCGATGAATCTTATGTCTTCCGAGGTATTTTTGACCGTGGATGTTGGGACTTCCTCAGAAGTGTGAACTTTGAGCAAAAATTAAACACTGAAATTTCACTTCAACACCCTTATATTTCAATAATATTTCAAACAGCAACTGACTAACGCACTATATTTAACGAACTGTACTCTATGGAGGAACAATCATTAATGAATGAATAATCATTCCTCAGTTCATATCGCTACCACTGAAACCTCACCTAACGCATGACTACTTAAACCATAAAAAAAAACATTGTGTCATCGAATGTCCCTCCACAGCGATCATTTGCCTCCATCGACACCGTCAATAATAATGCCAGTTCATACTTGACCATTCCTGAGCAAATTACGGCTGATATATTTTAACTGAAACAAACAAATATGTTTCAATTATTTACATCGTTTATTCGAAAGAAGCAGAACCTTCCCCATATTTTTTTGCTAAGGGATTCTAGTCATTTTAGTAACTACTACAGCTTCGGGACTAAAAGTCCTCTTACCATCTCATGGCGCAGGGAGACGTTCTCGGCGGCCTAACATTAAACAGGGACACGTTTTCGACTGCCCAACACGGCACAGAGACACGTTCATGACGGCACATCTTATTTTTCATCTTCTTGGCCATTACCCATGATTGCTAGACAGTCTACTCTAGTTTCATCGCATCTCTCAACCTTTCCATTCCCTGTGGCACCCGTACCGCATTGAGGTGGTGCAAAACTCTATGAACCTTTCCAATGTACATGCAGTACTTTGTCATTCTTTTATTATCTGAACCAACTGATCATTTTGAAGTTAAGTAGAAATAATCCAATCATCTACAGTAACATCAATACTCAGAATATCAACGTAACGAAGATCTGAAACAACTCTAAACCGATAACCGATCAAATACACATAAAACTCCTCTAAAACTATAGTATTATAACCAAAGAGGGTATATAGCAATAAAAAGATTTCATTCAGGACTGGTTCTTTTACAGTAATAACTGTGAAATTTTCGTTCCTCCGCTTTAGCAAAATTGCATCAGAACTCAGAAAGCCTGTGCAGTTTGGCCTCCATAATAGGAACAAAGATAGACAATTTTGACCTGGATGTTTGGACCACTGTCTTTGAAAGCCACTTCATGATCGTCAGATCACGAAAATGGTGTATCCTTCTCAAGTAGCCGTATGATGAGTGCAACAATTTTGATACAATTTTCGATGTACTTTCCGAGATGATCTAAAATGTCTTTGAAGCACTTGGAAAAATTCATGTTTAAACAGCCATTACTTTTTGCTCACCTAGACTAATGCCAGCATAATAACTATCCTGCTCTGAATGATTCAAACTTGTCTGATTTATTTTCACTCGCAGAAGTGGGTTCACGCAGACAGAACTGGACTCCTTAACAATATTGTCATCAAGAAGTTTTTGAGAGAGAACATACTTTTCTCGAATTGACAAACGATGGGGTTTAGAGACACCAGTTTCTCAGATTTTCTGATATTCATTTGAACAAAAATGAAGAAGAAATTCATTTGATAGCAAATGTGCTCATCATATTTCAGAATATCCAAATCTTAAATGTTCAAATAATTGCAACTGATGATGACATCATATTGCATCAAAGTGTCCTAACAATATTGACATTGATTTGATCAGAAACTCTATCCAAACTTAATTCTATATGAACAAATTCATCATATAATACCTTGATACCTATAAAACAATGCAACAATTTCACTTTTAGAGTGACTGATTTTTTTGTTTCATCAAAGTAAATAATATATCGTTTGAAAATTTCATAGTACTAATGTTTATGAAGGCAGTTTTCCAAAACACATTCGAATTAACGGACTAAGTGGAATTAACCAAGTTTTCTTTTTTGTTATTTTATTACTATTTGCATGACTCAGGCAATTAGGTAAATTCCTTACTGCGGTGAACTTGGGTGCTCTAGCGAAAAGTTCAATGTGCTTATTTCCGATATCCTCAATAATGAAATCAATATTCTCCTTACTGATATTTTAGAAAGTTTTTTTTGGAGACAATGATTACTTAGTTTTTGTCCCGTCTCATATAGATAATTGGCAGCTTCAATTAACGAACTTTTCCAAATTCAATGTAACTAGGAAAATTCTGAACGAAATGTCTTCATATTTTTTCATAATAAAAAAAAAACTTTTTTGGATGAATGGTATCATTTACGCGCATTTTCATGTAATCTGCTAGTTACGGAATCAATAATTCCGTAACCAACATATTTGATTTCAATTTTTTTTCAACCTTCTTACTTTCGACAACATCAAGAATGAGGAAGATTTACTAGATAATGGAGTAGAAATCCGTCGACCCCATTTTTCTCCAAATTTTCCTTCGACATTGTGAACTTTCGTCTTTTCATATTTTCTCAGCTCCACAACTTTGATTCACGTAGAATACTTTCTAAATCATGATGTGAAATTCCATTCAAAATGATAGACTGAACTTACACGTTGACACTCTTTCATTTCAATAATATTTCAAACAGCAACTGATTGCTGCACTTCATTTAACGAACTGTACACTATTGAGGAACAAACATCAATGAATGAATAATCATTCCCAAGTTCATATAGCTACCACTAAACCTCACATAACTTATAACCATTTAGATTATTGAAAGAAACAATGTGTCATTTAATTTCTCTCTACAGCCATCATTTGCCTACATCGACGCCGTCGACAATAATGCCAGATCACATAAGCAACCTTTAACGATTATTAACTAGAGACACAACGATTTTTCTCATCTACTTTGGCTCTAACAACACTTTCAGTTGTTTGAAATGTTTCAAACAATTTCCAGATCTATATTCAGTAGATCGATTGTCACAAAATCTTGCATTGAACACCCATTCGGCCTCATGAAAACTACTGCTGGCCTCGGCGAAAATAAGGATTGCTTCTGTTTTTTCTTCAAAGATCTAGTGCGAACCATTTTTGAAAATCTGAACGAAATGAAATTCTCAGTATCAATAGTGACAACTGTCAAGGTAACACGATACTAAATTGATAGATGTAGCCGTCACTATGTGGTAGTAGGACATTCACAAACTATTACAATAAAGTGTAATATTATTATTATTGTAATAATTTGGAAATATCCTTATTGGACGAAAAAAATTGAAAAAATGGAAAGTTTCATTTCTCATTCTGCATAACACGATACTCTTTGTTACAAGGGTAATACGTTGTGAATTATTATCCTGGTCTGAAAAGTCCCGGGCCTGAGAAAGAAACTGGCTTTATTTATCAACGAAGTCTTTATCGTTAGACCCACAATCATTCCAGCGCCGCTATAATATTTCTATACAATTATTGTAGAACGATTTTTCTTTGGTCCCAAAATAAGCCTCAGTTTTAGCAACATCCTCTTAATTCGAGCTAAATTTCTTACCGGTGAGCATTTTTTTGAGGTCTGCGAACAGCCAGTAATCGCTGGGTGCTAATTCAGTCGAACATGGTATATGCGACAGCAATTCGAAGCCCATTTCATGCAATTTTGTCATCGTTTCTATCGATTTATGACAATGTGCAGTGTCTTGATGAAGCAGCACTATGTTTTTCTTCAAATGGTTTTTTTCCCGCAATTACGCCCTTCAAAGACTCCAATAACGCTATATAATATTCACTGTTGATGATATTTTTCTCCTCAAGATAGTCAATGAATATCACACCACTCATATCTCAAAATACCGCTGCCATAACCTTCCCAGCCGATTGTTGTGCTTTCGAGCGTTTTGAATGAGGTTCACCAGTTGGTTTTCACTCAGAATATGATGATCGTTTTGATTCTGGAGTGAAGTGATGCATTGTCACATATCGACGCGAGAGTTCCGGTTTGTTATGATTAAACATGGCCAAACACTGCTCAGAATCATCAAGACGTTCTTTTTTTAGTCAACAGTGAGCTCGCGCGGCACACACTTTGAACAGAGCTTTCTCATAGTCAAATTGTCATGCAATATATTCTTCACAAATATCTTCATAATGTGAGCTAACTCACCCAACTTCACTTTTCGATTATTCAAAACGATTTTGTGTTTTTTTGTTTTCTGGTGTTACTGCCTCATTTGGACGTCCACTGCGTTCTGCATCATCGGTGTCTCTAGTACCACGTTTCAAGTCAGCAAACCAACGTTCAATTGTTGTTTCTGATGGAGCGGACTCCTTATGACACTTTTCAAACCATTGCTTCGCTTGAATGAAATTTTTTCCCATCAAGAAGCAGTGTAAAATTAAGACACGGACTTGTTTTTGATCTATTGTTTCGAATATAACAAAAGTAATAATAATGATAATGGTAATAATTTATTTCTTTGAGACAGTTACAAACCATATGGAAAAAGTCAGTTGTTTACATTTAAAATACAATAATACTAAGAGCTTGTTTCCGATCTTACTACAGAAGCTTTCTTGGCTAGTATTAAGCGCTTTTTTGCTAGGAGAGGAAAGTCTCTTGAATTATTTTCTGACAATGGCACTAACTTTGTCGGTGCTGACCTTGAGCTGCCAGCCTTATTCAATTCAGCTGATTACCAAACCGTTATAAAACAACATTCCGATAATGAAAGAATCACTTGGCATTTCATACCACCCCGAGCTCCTCATTTTGGGGAACTTTGGAAAGCTGCAGTCAAATCATTTAAAAAACATTTATTCCGCTCTGTCGGAGATACATTGCTTACATATGAACAATTACAAACATATATAATTGAGATCGAAGCGATATTGAACTGTCGTCCTTGATCCCCTTTATCCTCGGATCCCAACGACCATTTGCCTTTGAGTTTGACTTCACTGACACTCCATCCAACTGATTGTCTGCCCGGCAACATGCGCAGAAATTAAAGCAGCACTTTTGGGATCGCTGGCATAAGGAATATCTAAATAACCTTATTAGCTTGCATCAACGTTCTAAATCAACTAGCAGAATTCAAGTTGGAGATTTGGTTCTGATCTATGAAGACAATCTACCCCCACTTGTTTGGTCCATTGGAAGAATCACCGCAATCCATCCAGGAGAAGACGGTATTGTTCAAGTAGTGACTCTGAAAACTAAGAATGGCGAGTACAAACGCTGCACCAAGAAACTTTGCCCTCTACCTTCAATTAACGGCTCTACTTCATTTTATTGAACTTGGACAGCTCAAGGGTGGCGGCATGTTTGATCTCAAAATCTTGCTATCGAAATTATTATGTTTTTCAAGTGATTCTTGATTTCTTAGTATTCAGCCTAGAGATGCCATCTCTAAAATTTGTACAACGAAACAGATTGTTTTATGGCATTATCTTCATTTTATGTATTGTTAACTAATCTTGTCAAAGTTATTACCAATCGAGGTTTTCCAGTTGGTTTTCTGATGTACGGGTCTTTTCTAATCCACTTATTCTCATAAAATTCAATATTCCCGAATATATTTTCCTAAACAACCCGAATATTTGAGCCTATTTCCATGTGAATATTTCAAACTACAAACAGCTACTTCCTAATTTTTTTGTTTCTTGTGTCCCTTATCGCTATTGTGACCTTTCCTACCTATGTTAATCCAACCTAATGTCTGTCCCTACAACGACGAATCTGACCCCTTCTCTAACTACCGATGTGAAACATTGCATTTTTGTAAAACCATTCATTAAGTTTCAAACTTTGTAACAGAACAGTTAGAATAAGTCTTGTCTACAGTAGTACATCTAGCTGGTTATTTTTCTCATCCTATCTTTTCATAAGAGTTATTGTAATTCTTGTGTGCATTGAGCATTCATACTCACGATGAAATAATCGTTGGTCAAAACATCGGCATAAAAACAGAAATGCGATATTTTGTCAAATAGTTTGGTTCAATTTTATTCTGAATACGATTAATTTCCATGAATAAATTTTGATATGTATGTTCGAGGAGAAAAGAAAACTATTCATTTCTCGAATAATGATCATTAATCAATGAACCTTACCGATCTACATACACACTTCTCTTCAGATCAGTTTCCCAAAAAAAACCTACTCGATCTTTTTGTAAACACATAAAAAGAAACAAAGTATATCAAACAAAAACAGTGGCGTATCCTATTCAATAATACTTCATCATCCTTCCCAGTAAACAGATTTTCACGAAGGAGAAAATCTCTCTGGTTGTTTGATTTGATCTCGAGGTCTCAAGTTTCGTAAAGAGCTGTCCGCAGAGATAGAAGAGAGGTCATCTTGAACTAGATTAATGGGAAATATCTTCGAAGAAGATGTTGAATGTCATATGCAGCATCCGAAAACAATGAAAGAGATGAATTACTGTTAGAAGTTTTGTTTCCTTTTGTTATGACATTTGTTACTATTATCTGCCAATAATTGATCTATATATTTCTTGTACTTCAAGTTAGTGTTCATATAATCACATAATCACGAAAATTGCACTTACTTGTCTCGTGGTTTTGCCTACCACAAACATTGCCAAAGCGTCTTTTATTGGTCCATGTACTGCTATTCCCCTGGCTTGGTTTTGTTTCCAATTTTCTACTCTGTAAATTACTTCGGGAACTCAGTTGATGTATGGTATCCGCATTGGGTTCTAATTTTACTCGAGTGACAAGTGAAAGCTCCGATTCCTTATGGATTTGCTCTTTACATAATGCGATTTTTAGGGCTCTCTCGAACGTAAGATCACCTTTTTTTTCTTTGAGTCGATCTTGAATGGGACCTTTTCCAACTCCTACCAGAAAAATGTCCCTCAGTACTGTTTGAAGCTCAGGACCAAACTGGACATTTCCAGCTAAACACTTCAATTTAGTCGCAAAATCCATAAATGATTCATTTTCTTCTCGCCTGGTACAATATAATTTTATTCGTTCCGTATGAAAAGAGGTAATGGGGCTGAAATGCTTATCCAATAACGTCTTCAGTTCAGCAAACGTCTTCTTGTCGGGCGAATCCGGTACACACACATTTATCACCAATTTATAAGTGCGTTCACTCAACGAATTCAACAGTAAGTCCCTTTTAATATCTCCTGCTAGAGTATTGATAGTACAATATTGAGTTAAGTGAGTCAAAAATATATTCCAATCAGATGTCACATCTGTTTTAAAAAATCTGTTTTTCCGTTAACCAGCTGTCGCACCCCTACAAACGACAACCCTCAAAAGTCGAAACTTGTGCGAGCTAAGGATTAACAAGGTCTTACCTTTTAACTTGTGATTCCTAACACATGATAGAAACGATTCACTTGTCCGATATAGCCGTGCGCCATTTTTCGAAGATTTTCTTACTTTTATAAAAAAATCACAATTCACTGATCTCTTATACTCGTTACAATCCCATCCTCATCGCCAATTGATATGTACGTTCGAGGAGAAAAAAAAAATATTTATTTCCCGAATAATGTTTATTCATGTTGTTTGGAATATATAACATTCATCAATGAACATTACTGACCTACATACACACTTGGAAAAATATATATAATGATCCTTCATATCAGATTCCCTCGATCTTTTTGTAAACGCATAAAAAGAAACATAAAATATATCAAACAAAAACAGTGGCTTATCCCATTCAATAATACATTACAATTTTTACATCTTACACATTACAAATTTGTATAACCTATGACCTGGGAATTGTTTCAATACTCTCTTGGTTGCCAAGTTACGAATAATCATTCATAATTGTTTCCAATTCATGCATCAATGACTCCGCAACCGGTTATTCAAATTCAGAACAGTGGAGGAGATTGTATAGAGGTTTGAAATGTCTTTTGATCAAGGGGTCTTAAGACACCCCCTTCAAAAAAAGTTGATAGTGATTCTCTACGGCACTGTTGACTTCTCCATCAAAAAGTATTAAAAATGATTCTTCTCCATACACATTTTATCCGACTTCGATATCCTGCTCTGTTCAAAACTTGAAGGAGGGGAAGGGTCTATTTATGTCCACACCCTATATTATGATTGTAATATATATTTCACCTTCATTTCAACTCCCCTGAATAATGAATGAAAATGCAAATAGGGTAAGAATAGGTGATACTCATCATCATTTATCTTATTTATTTGTAACTATTATATCAATAAACACCCTCTCAGGGCATAAATTCAAATTAAAATTGTTTTCCTTGATGGTACAGTTTTAATCTAAATTCAGGTCCATATGGAAATTGTTTGAGAAGGGCCAATTATTCGAAAACTGCTTTTAATATTTACAGAGGCAATAATCCCAAGTAGTAAGCAGATATACATCTGATATATTTATAGTTCATTAAGGGCAAATCGCCGTACATGAGTGCAGAAACTAATAATTACAATATTTGCCAAAGGATTTTGTGAGAGAAAACGTTTCATAGGAATAAACTGGTTCGAGACCCGAAATTGTTAGGGTTATGCAAATCTCATAATAGGCACCGTTGATCCTCCAAAACGTATTTCTCATGCATGGCATTATCGCAAACAATTTCTATAAGGAATCATGGAATACATGGAAATGAGATGAATACGTGAGGTGTTATGTCAATAATATAATTAAAGAACTGGGGTTATGACTCTGATGAAGAAATTAGTAACGATTGTGTCAGTTTTAAATGATGAAAAAGACATTTTCTATTCTGACCAAAACTGACAGTAAGAATATCTTAGAGAATGGATATTCTGATTATGGATGATTTCATCAAGCTCATGAAATTACCGCTCATAAATGTATCGTGTTTTTATTGGGTACCAAGCTACATGCTCTTCTCGTAGTCCCAGTTTGAAATAAATGAATTTCAGAAATATTCCTATGAAATGCTATTGAATCTTTTGAAAACACTTTTCCCATACAGAAATGAAAGTATTGTCCCTCGACGCGCGTTTCGCTAACCAAGATAGGATCATCAGAAGAAGACTGAAAGTTTTCAATTCATTTCGGTGTTGTGGGAAGAGTGTTTCCATCCGATAGCTTCATTTCACTGCCAAATTATTTCGATTGAAAATTCGAACGAATTGATAATGAGGGTTATTAAAATGTCACTGAAAATTATAAAGTGTGATTATTGAATAAAATAAATAAAAAACTGAGTGATGAAAAAAACAATCCAACCAAGTTTCTTCACGACGTTTATACTAGTCAGTGACCACAATCGTCGCCAAATGATGACCGGTCTATTACTGATGCTTTGAGGCTATTTGTGAGTCCATTAGGCACACTTTTTCTTTCTCCTTTTGATCGCGTGTCCTGCGGATCAGTGCCATTTTCTCCCAAGATTGAGAGAGAGAGAGAGTGTTTATTATCCAAGATACATGACCTTATTGACAAACACTGGTAAAGAGAGAACATGTAAATAACTACATCCAGATAAATATACAATTACATAATTACATGAAAATGAATACATATAAATAATCACATCTAGGTAAAAGTACACATATATTATTACATATAAGCACCGTCAGTTTCATATCGTTTCGTCAATAAAATATTCTGTTACATTGTAATGAGCTCTAGATACTAGAGAATCCATGTTCTTTATATCTTCAGGAAGTTTATTACACATTTTGACAACGACATAAATTATTGAGTCTTTGATCAGTGTGGATTTAAAGATGATTAATAATGAATTCATTGCATTCCGTGCAGTGCGATTGTTATTTCTATATAAATATTTGTTCTTGTAAATGAGATATGTAGCTTCTAAAACGTAGATTGAGGTTAGTGTTAGTATTCTGTGTTCCAGGAAAAGAGGTTTGCAGGAACTCAACCTATTTACTTGGCACAAATACCGCACCGCTCGCTTTTGCAGCAAAAATACACTCTCAAAGAGTTCATTACTACACGAACCCCAGAACTGGATTGCGTACCTCAAATTTGACTCAATGAGAGCAAAATAGACATTTTTGCCGCAGCATAACCTAACTCTTTAGCTGTAGACCTGAGAGCAAAACAGCCGGATGATGATTTTTTGTTCAGCATGTTTTGATTGAGCATGTTGATATGTTAATATTTCTGAGATACATGGCATTGAAGTTTAAAAAAACGGTATTTATAAAATATCATAAATATCTTCGAACCGATTCGGTTGAAATTTTCTAGTTATTCATAGAAATGAGGCGCTGATTTACCCCTTACTTGATTATTAGGTCCAGTGGAGTCTCAGTAGGGAACATGGTCAACGATATTGGGAAAACATGTACGCCACTGATTTGTTGTTGTAGTCTTTCATTTTTTAGAATGATCAACTGAAAATACAACTTTTTTGTCGCCTGTGTATTCCTCATAACTAGCTTCGTTTTCGAGAACCATTTTGCATATCATGAATACATGCTTTGGAGACCAGCTGACAGTGATAGTGTCATATCATTGAAAATCAGAGTCGTCAATTAGCAGTGATTCCATCATGAATAATTTTACTAACGCTGAAATGGCTGACATGCATTTTACTTATGAATTAGCAAATAGAAATGCGGAAGAACCACGGAGAATTTACCAGGACAAATATCCTAACAGATATGTGCTATAACATATAGAACGGTACATGCACGATTATGTGAAACTAGGAGTTTTGATAAAAATGCAGGTGGTGAAGCTAAATTTGATGTGATTAGCCCTAAAACCGTATAGACAGTTTTAAGAAAAAACCTCCTATAACCATATCACATACAGCGGGTCCAAGCTCTACTGCAGGTAGTTGTTTCATACGATGGCACACAATAATAATGTTTTACCAAATATTTCATTTACGGACGAGGCAAATGTTTCACGAGATGCTATTATGAACTTTCACAATTACCATTTGCTCATGCACAACGGGGCTCCAGTTCATTTTAGTGTTCTTGTTCGTCAGCATCTCGACATCACGTACCCTAATCGCTGGATTGGACGTGCAGGACCTCAAAATTGGTCAGCTCTCAGTCTTGATATGAATCCTCTAGATTTATATTCATGGGATCATCTGAAGGCTCTTGTTTATAAAACTCCTCTACTAGATGTGAATGACTTGAGGAATCAAGTAATTGACAATTGCAATGCCATAAGGAATACTTTAGGTATTTTTGAACGTATCAAACAATCAGTGGCAAATCGATTGTATTTTAAATAGTTCTTTTTCGTATTCTACATTTCATTAGGTTTTGCATTACATTTTAGTTTTTGAGTGTATTTTATCGAATTTCGGTAGCCACATGATTTTAATTTATTTAATCTTAATTGTTGCAATAAATTCGAAAGCAATAACATTTTTTAATAGAGAATGAAGAGACTTTTCAAACGATATATCACAAACCTATACTTCCCTTTCAAATAATTGGGGGTGTTACCTGTCATTCGAAGGGGGTTGAAGATAGGGGTGACATTTCTCCGTTGAAGTATGTCAAATTACAATTTAAATTTGCCATGTTTCGTGATTTTTTTTAAATATGTACAGTAACCGAAATATTGAATTTATTCTTTTATGCTTTTATTGCCATATGTTCACTTTTGTTCACTCTTTCACTATATCTATTTTCGTTATGCTATTTTATTCAGACTGCAAAATAGGTAATTACCTATATATTATAATATATGGATATATGAATAACAACTTGTATGGTTGCATGAGACTTTTGTGTTTCATTCAGACCTCTATTAATAAAAAAATGTTCATTAAAAATCCCCCACTGAATGTCTCTTTAGATTAACATATGTCTTTTCATACCCACTCATCTCCGTCCCAGCTTCTTCCGCTTCTTGGATTAGACGGAAATCTGTGTGGAACTTTCAAACGCTTTTTTTACGCTCTTCACTTAGCCTAGGGCCGTAGGGACATCGTTAAAGTTCACTAATTAGGATGTCACCTTAATCCTTCCTTCAGCTAAGGGCTGACAAACTCATTGAGATATTCCTTGAAGTATTTAGGTAATACAGGGATGACTTGAGTTACGCAAAATTATGGAAACTATGGAGTTTGAAGTTTGTAAATTAACACACAGCGAAAGATACTTTGCTCTCTCGTTACAGTATTTCCGTAAAGTGTTATTTGATAGCTTACAAAGGATACTTTTAATCTCAGTTGTTTTGGTCGGGTATCTAAAATCTAAAAATTCCGACAAAGTGATTCCTCATTATGAGGATAACAAGAATTTTTTAGTGCGTATAGAAAATATCAGGTTGAAGAAGTCACGTTTTTTGTTTAAACAAAAACAAAATTTTGAAATATTGATCAACAAATAGTTGAAGACTATCTGAATGAATGGAAAATAAAAATAGATGAACACTAGTTTAATTAGTTCAATTGATAATTATGAAGACGTTGAGAAGGCTCTGTGATCCATGCTGTTCAGACAGAAAATGCAATAAGTGAATAATACTCAATACATATTAAAAACTAAAGTACTCCGCCGTATATGTCTGTCGGTTTGTCTGAACTACTGAATGGAATTTCAAACGATTTTCATCAGTGGACGGAGCGAGTCATGAGGAAGGTTTACTCGCGTAGAATTTGGTTTGCTACATTGAGTTTTGTGACAGACCATTTTAAACAAATAGTTACAATATTTTTTCATCAACAAAACACTTTAGGTTTCCAACTTCAGAAATGACGAAATTTTATAAAATTTCTGAACCCCTATTTTTCCTCCTGGGGGGGGATTCCTGATTTCTTTCCTTGATGCTCATTTACGCAATACAAATAACCTACCTGCATATGTCAAGAGATTAGGTTCAGTTGTTTCGGCTGTACGTAAGAACGGGCAACAGCTAGTAATTTATATTTTTAGTCTAAAAATACAGTTGCTGAAAAAATATGCCAACTGTACTAAGTAATGAATAGCTTCGAGAATCTAGTTATTTTGCCTATAAAGAAATTCGCAAAGCTAACACAACCGTCAACGACGTCTGCACTCACGTATCTGCCCGCGTTCAGGTCGCGTTCTCGGCGATAGCGCTTCATTGCTCAGACCGCCCCTCTACCCCCGCATATCGTTTCCCGTCGTCTTACAGTAGACGCGACGCGTAATGGCTTACTGATTTGCGTTGAGTTAATCTTATTATGATAACTTTTAAACGATTCGTCCAAATTGCTTAGTATAAAAAACAAAGTTTATCTTTATTAAATACTTGAAACGACAATCGTATCAATTTTTATAAGAATTTGACAGATATCTGGAATGAGCATTGTAAAAAAAGTATCTAATTTCATTGTATTTATGGCTCATTATTTTGCATATAGTTGTCCAATTGAATTGTATTTACGGCTCAGTATTTTGCATATATTGGAAACTATAGATATATGCTGTCGCGGACTTTTATTCAAAACTATTTAAGAGGAAAAATCTTTCGGTACATTATCTGCATGTAACTCCAACGGTATAGGCAGCGCACGCCAAGAGAGCTCTCAGGGAGCATGAATTTTTCTGACTTGATTTATACTTATCGTTATATTATGACCAAAATAACACACAAACTTTGTAAATTTTAACTTATATGTTATTTTTATGCATAAGCTATATTTATGTAGCTAAATCCGTTCATTCGCTTAGGCGTGAAAGAGCCACAAACATACATACATGCATCCATCCTCACAAACTTTCACATTCATATCAGTATATAGATATAGATATAGATTCCATCACTATTTCGTTTGATTTGTTTGAAATATAACGATGTCATTCATGAAAAGTTGGGGTGGTGGTGCAAACCCGCGCGAGCTTTTATCGAAAACATTTTCTATTTCCTTTCAGATATAACAAAAAAATTCACTACATGTGATAATTGTAAAGATACGATATCAATTTGTATCAAATAAATACTCGAGTTGTCATAAACATTTTTTATGCACCATATACTTACAGCATATAATTCAAATTATTATTTTTGAAATGATCGTGCGAGAAAATGAAATCAAACGACCTGACAAATATATGTGACAAGGTTTTTTTTTCATTTTGTGTTTTCCGTAGATGAATAGATACCTACCTACCTATTTCACAATTATACTCGTTAACATCTTTCAGTATTTGTCTTACGGATCCCTGTGTCAAGTAGGTAGTTGTAACTGCCTATGTCAACACGTTAGTTATTTCTCAGAAACGCCAAGTCTAACTGGTGCGACTGGCACCTCTTGATTAGCTCGTACGCAACCAGGTGGTGCCTAATTTTGCACTTGATCACATCGCCCTGATGAAGTCAGGAACATGGGCCCACGGTTTGCTTTTTTATAAGGATTGTTAAATTTATATTTATAGTTGGTGACTAGAAGTACTTTCAACCCCAACTAGCCATTTGCAAGGGATGCTATATATGGGACCATTGGAAATAATATGGTATGAAGATTTATGGAGGATGTGACAAAACGAGGAATCTAGATGATCATGGGATGTCTATCCAACAAAATATAGGAAGAAATAGAATAATTTGGACGGAAGTCAATATACCATCCACTTCAAAGAGAATATTCATGAATTGAAGAATAATCCGCTGATGACTGAAAGAAACGAATAGTCGTAGGAGTTTTTGGAAAACCAGTGGAAATCCTTCATTCAGTAAATAAACTCTCACAAACGACAATTGATGAATGATAAACGAACAGAACAGTTTCTCGATCATTAATTGAGTATAATTCAATGAACTGACAAAAAAGGTCGGGAAAGAATTCACTCAGCACTCTTGATTGAACGTGACGCTGATTCTGTCGGTTCGATCGAAAATTACCATTTACCAAGACGATTTGTATTCACTTAAACGAAAGAGACTTTCGATGTGAGTAGGGTAGCGAATAAAAAATGTACTCCCACAATATTTGAATCGTGATCTTAGTTCGGAGTTAGAACAAGATATTTTATTATGGATATGGTGTGTTTTAGAATATACAGGTTTCTTTTCGAAAACATTCCAGTTTTGAATGTTGAAATAAAAAATCTTGCAGTTTTGTTTCTAAGGATACGTTATCACACATCAATTCCATCACCTTCAACCTATAGCAGGGGAGCCCACGATGCAAAATGGGGATTTACTCAAGCTTCATTGGGACATATTAGGTTGCAAAGCTTAGATGATAAGAAGGAAAAAAAACTTTGCTGCCCTCCCCTTTCTTTAGGTCACTCTTAAATTGTCAGATTACTGGAATATACACTTTTTAGCAAGTAATTAACTCACCCTACCTTAATCTGACGCGCTCGAGAATTTCTGATAATCAATTTTTTTTACTAATCTGATCCTTTATCCCTCACAGGCGGCCTTATATATGGGGCTCATATTTGGTGGAGGTACTTAACCGGATACAAGGTATCCCCCTGTATATTAATTTGCCGCGCTTTAGTAAATCCCGAAATCCCCGCTTGGGCTCCCCTATTACTATAAGCAGAGGTGTTTCTCAAATATGCGTTGTGACATATGTTTTTGAAGAACATTACATTAGATGAAATGGTAAAGTGGTGGAATTGCATTTAAGAATAAGGGCTGCGTGTTCCAGAGAAATACAGTGTTATCTCATTATGTGTATCAAGAAACAGTCCGCCGTTAACCTTCATACAATATAACTATTTAAAGGGTACGCGGACATTGTGAAGAACAGTGACGGAGTTTCGTAAATATTCTCAGGACTCAGTATGGGCTACATAATACCCGATGTCTCTCCCAAAAAAAATTGGGAGAGAATAAATCGTGCGATCTCGCGAGGTATTCGATAGTGCCCTCTTTTCAACTACTAGGTAACGTTTCATTGAGAAACTCCCGTTCTGGTTTTGCATCATGGGGAGGAGTCCCGCCTGAAATATCGAATTTTCTTCATGGTAACGCCGGTCATTTTCGTTCAGCGCTGGATTGACGTCATATTGATAAGTCTAAGTATGTTTCAATCCAGAAAAATCGGTTAGAAAAATGCTTCAACGTCATCCACCAAAATTCTAGTTCAAATGTTTATTTTTGAGGATGTCGAAAATGAATCCGATGATAGAGACTTGAATTCGTAATGGAACGTTTATTTCAAAAGCAAACATTAAAAAATCAGTTGAGGATATCTGAACAATAGTTTACAAAATTATCCCGCGAAACTTCCGTCATATCAAGATGTTATTTGGTAGTCAATGTATGATTTTTAACAACCTGACAAAGGATAACTACAGCTACAAATGCTGCTTTATTGTCCACTAAATTTTCAATATTCTATTTTTTCTCCTCCACTGAATCAGTTTGCTCTTGATTCTAGAGTGTACGTGTCTGTCCGCATACCTGTAATTGAACAATGTTGCACATTGTATAGAATTATCGAAATAAAATGGATCTAATAAAATATTTATAATTCCTTTACTGGGTGACGCGTAAAAAATTTCAAAAACCAAGCACCAATTCTAAGCAAACTCAAAGCCCCTACCCATTTGACAAAATGAGGGAGAATGCCGCCACCGTTGAGGGATTCAAATTATAGTAATAATAATAATGGTCCGTGACTATGAGAGAGCAGGAATTGGACCATTTCTCTTTAGGGCAGCTGCCCGAGTAGTTGATGAACTTGGTTAAGTTTTCGACACTGAACGAGGTGAGCACAACTTTGTCACAGAGTTGGAACCCTGCCAGCAAAAAGCTCATATAAAAGCCGCAGAGATCACCTCACTTCTGGGGAAACACTAGGATATGCCAATGCATGGGGTCTTCTTCAATAACATTGGAGACCTTGGCTTATCAAAGCGCCTGACTTTCGCTTTCCTCAGGTCGAGTGCGCTGAAGTCGGAAACTGAGGGGTTCATCATGGCTTGCCAGGATGGTGTCTTCAACATCTTAGTCTATCGCAGTCGCGTGATGGGTATAGAGATTTCTGACACAAGGTGTAGGGCCTGCCGCGAGGCGACCGAAACCCTAATGCACTTGCTATCATCATGTCCAGCATATGCGGTCTCGGCCTATATCCATCGACATAACGCGGCCCCAAGAGTGCTATATTACCATCTACGGCACTTTTACGGTATTGACGAAACACCGGTGTTGCCCTACGCTCCGGGGGATATTGAATCCGTTGTGAGGAACTATTCGTTTCCCACCCTCAGGCTCATGCAAGCTAATAAGCTTGATGTAGTCCTTCTCGACCACCAGAGCAAGACGATATTTGTCGTGGAGTTTTCAGCGCCTGGCGAGACGAACATCGTTTGAGAAGAGGAGGAAAAATGGATGAAATATCGAGATTTTCTTTTCGAACTCCGCAGACCCTATGCAGACCACTCTCTCGAAATGGTTGTTCTGATTATTGGATTCCTTGGTGGAATGATGCCCTCTCTACTCTCGAATCATACCGGCCTGCTGCACTAAGGCAGAAATCTCAGTGGGACAGATGCAGAAGTCTGTCATTTTTGGGTCACTGCGCTTGCTCAGGGCACATGATTCTCGGACCCAATGATCACTTACCACACGGTGTGGAGAGTGGTCGTTGGTTAATAATCGTGGCAGGCCCTCACGAATGTATCGGGGCTTCGGGGGATAGGGCCTGACCAGCGCAAACTACGGTTGAGAAAAATAATAATAGCTCCATTGTACAACAGTTACCCATTTATAGGAGTGATGGTGTCAATATGTCCACAATACAGGGGTCCCAGATTTTTTTATATTCTCATATATAAAGACATAAACCTTTGGATGGGTACCAGTTTTGTTTGACTTATATTCAATGACAGTTGATTGTTTTGCTTTCGAAATTTCCCACAAATGTCTGCATAGAGAATTAGAAGTAGAAAGAAAAAAACATTTTTTTCCTGAAAAGTAATCTTTCTCAGAAAATGTGCATTTTCGAAATGTTTGGACATTTTAAAAGGATGTCAATTATTCAAACCGGTAGATAGACAAACGTGGCCTCTTATAATGGCCTGGTAGATCACCTGATATAACGCGTTCGAAAGTTTTTGGGGACTCGTTGAATCTGACGTATACGTTACACAACCGTAGTATTTTCAACAGTTTATGATAATAATGAATGCTCCAAACAAAATCACCCCAGAAACATTTCATAGTGTAAAAAATCAATTCGTGAATAAATTTCAGTTTTGTCAGGAATCGGAAACATTTTGATCATTTTTGGTATGTACTGAAGTGAGTTCCCAATACTTATTTTGAAATTATATTTATCATTTGTTTTTTGGAGCGAATATAAAACTGAAAATCATTCATAAACGAGTCATCCGATTTCCAAAAGTGAGCCAGTTTTCGATAGAGAATAGAAATACCTATTAAACGAGGTATCACAAGACTCACGTTCTATTTGGAAACTTTCCTCTTGGCGTCAAGTGATGAATTCTTCCGATGTCAATTTTTCTGCCATTCACTCAAGGTTAGGTTAGGTCAGTTATTTCTTGTGGTTTCTTGTGCTGCCAAATCTGCATCTTTATTATAGTGAATGACGACGTATGAAGGAATCTAAATAATAAGTGGTATTTTTCTAGTTGAGGAGCAGAGCAAAATGAATGATTTTCAATTTGCATTCAGAATATTTGTAGGAATATATTTGTTGTACGCTATCGAAAACTCCTAATGAATCAGTGATGCTATTTTAGATGCTGGAATTTTATGGAAGCAGAAACTTCTTGATGTCAGTTTCTGTTACAAATAATACTGCTTCTTTCTCACATATATTATTTTGGAAGCTTTCACGCGTCGATGATATTCAGTTGATACTGCAGTGCAATCTGCAGAGAGAAACATAAAGCAAAATCCATTTATCAGCTAAAGTTGATTTGACATTGCAATAGTCCCCAGTAAGAAACCTCACCAGTGTATATTTGCCGATTCCATAGATGACGTCTTGGTAAGAACAGTATTTCTACTATGCCGCAGTTCTCTCACAGCCTCTTCAGACTCTTGAGAAATGATCCCTCATAGCCCCCTAACGACTCTGAGAAATGTATTGCGACCTGGCAGACCAGAGCATTCAGAAGGACACAATGTCCAATGGAGTCCAATGATAGAAGAAAGATAGAATGATAGAAGAGCAGTATTCATCCTCACTCATAGTTTTTCTACAATGGACAGAATTTTTTTAGAATCAGTGACCTGACCTGCTGAGACAGACCTGTTACAACGCTGCAAGTTATTTATTCAAATCCATTCAAATATTTATTTGTACGAGTTGCTTCTTGATGTATTTTTCGATGTCGTTTGTTTGATCAGGTGCTTCTAAATATGTTGTTAATTGATATTTCAGCATTCAAGATTCTGGACATGGCCATAAAAAATCACATCACCTACACATTTGAAAACCCAACAATTTTCCCTGTACATTACCAAATAAGTGTCGGATTTACTCACCCTAATTCTCGAATCGTGATAAAATGAAATATATGTACCTTGTATAATAAGATTGGTATCGAGTTCAGGGTACACTGCCTTCAATATACATACATAAATATTCATCTGTTAGCAGGTTTGAATATTTTATGGTGCAGCTCATGATCACGAACCCTCCCGCATTTTTTAGATTTTCTTTGCCTGAGGGAAACTCCGGTGTTTTTAAAGCAGAAAAGACTTTATCTTGATTTACTGATTGGAAGTAAAGAAGCTTAGCCCTGAATAAGCCAGTGGAAAATTTTAGTGGGAAAACCACGAAGTTAACCCTCATGCTCGATATTTAATTTCCAGGAATTATCTGCATGAATTGTCATCGAAGGTTTGCCATCATTCAAATGAAACTCGAGCATGAAATCATTGAACCTCTGCTTTATTTTTCATTACATAGGTATAGAGCGGATGATATAGTGAGTAGTATATGTATTATTAGCGAGATAACCTGACATCAGGGGTTATGACGTACTCTTGCCATTTTTCCATTTCAATAAGAAAATAGTGGTATTGCCCAGGTGCCCAGCTCTTGAGTTTGCGGAGGCAAGGACGCGGTTTGACTTTTGATTTTTCTAGAAATTTAACTAGAAGTATTGAAAAATAGTCAACACGTCAACTGGTCTCATTTGGACGCATCTGTAGTGAATTATAGATATATTGTAGTCTCTTTTCAATACTCTTCACTGTATATTAACTCATTAGCACTTACACAAGATGCCTTTTCCAACTAAACAATCCAATGGAACAATAATAAAGGTTTACCAAGAAAAAAATACTGAATGTTTTATACTCATCCCTTTCCTCTATAGGAATATTTACCGATCAGATCAGTAACAAAATCTAGGGGCTTACCCCAGGGTTTGATGCATTGGACCCTACAACTCTTATTTGTGATACTATCTTCAAGAACCATTGACAAACCAACGCTTTTTTTTTACTCCTCTGATAGTGATTCAGGATTCAGGCAATCTTTATCAGCAGTTATATAGGATCTAGGTGCTTCAAAATTCTAGCCAGACTGTCTTCAGTTTTGGGATCCGACTTTGGTTTCTATTTCTTACTGATAACTTCAATTAAAATCTGATTTGAATATGATTCAGGTGAGAATATCTTCTACAAGTTTGATGTTTGACTCAAATCACAACGTCGACCACAAGCTTCATTTGCCAGAATTTACCTGGCAGAATTTTTGCATAAAAAAACTGGTGTAAAAATTTCAACGACTCCATCAATAGTGAAAATCAACTTATATAGAGAATGACTTCGTGATTCACTTCTTTTTAAAGATTTATATTGTGCCTTCAAAGTTGAAATACCTATTACAAAGTTTCTAATTATATCAGCAGTACGTGCTCTTCACGTGAAGCCAGATACACGAAAGACCTTCAAAATTTCACCCTTCACACAGAGAATCGGTTTTAGTTCAGAACCCAGGCAATCTTACCACCTGTCCCATCAACACTTTCAACATATACACAGATTCTGAGTATGACATCCTCGCTAACGTGAGTTAATAATCTGGTCTGTACCTCACTTCTCATTTCATGTTAGTCACTATAAATGAATGAAAAAAAGATAATTCTTGACATCAGTTTATCTACCTAACCGTGAAATGAATAAATTGAACACAATAGACAATTGATACGGAATTTACGGAGTACTGCTGCAGACTGCTCAGAAGAATCTTAGATATGTGACAATGGACGATAAAAATTTAAATAATTGGTATGTTGAAATTTAAGAATTAAAATTGACAAAAAGGTTTCCTTTGTGTTCAGATTGCCTCGCAGATAGTATAAAATAAAAAATGGAAAAACGAAATGTTGCATATTGTGGAATATTGTAGAAGTTTCTGAAATAGTGTGAAACGATTCCAAAAAATTTCTGATCATTGTGGAACAATCAAAGGAGCTATGTGGGATGGTACCCTCTATATTTGATCTGAAAACAATGTATTCTTTTTCCCTGAATCCAGAATCCAATATATTGCTTTGCTGATGACAGTACACTTGTCTCGTTATTTCTTACCAGGTTCAATTCAATGGCACGAAAACCCATGCATCGTTTTTTTCCAAAAAGATAAATGTCTCCAAACCGGATATATCAATGTCAGGACAGACAATTTCGGTTTCTGCTTCGATAAGTTTGTTGGGGGTTGAAATGGACACCAATATGTCTTGGCACAATCATGTCGCTGGAATTGCAAAGGTTGATTCTCGAAAGCTAGGAACACTGTTCTGAACCAGAAAACTGTATACACCTCAGTAACTTTTGATGCTTTATAAAGCTCAGGAGTAATCTTCTCATTTATGGAGCTCCACCTCTAAGCATACCCTGAAGCTGCTGGATTCCATCCAGAGAAAAGCCATCCGCCTGATTGGACACACGAACATCACTTGCTACCTTGATAGTCTGAAACATCGAAGAAAGGTTGGAGATTTGTCTCTCTACTATAGATACTTTTATGGGAGGTGTTCAAGTGATTTGGACGTTCGATTTCACCAAGAGCGGTACATATAAGAAATACGCGACGGACTGTGGCTGCTCACAAATCCAACGTAAATCGCTACTTTCACTCAGGTACCGCTCTTAGAAGGTCTTAAGAATTTTCCTGTAGTGCTTGTGTTTTGTCTTTGAAAAAAAAATGATTGAAAACCAACTCGAATAGTAGGGAATACTGTGGCATGTCTTGGATCATTGTGGAACATGATATGGGTATGGGTTGATTTTTTTATTCCACATCTGATATAGTCGAATATCAACTCTCTATAGTCTTTGGAAAGTGATTGAATTTTGTACGAGATTTCAAATCATTTTATATATTAGACAATGGAAGTCCGAACTAGTGAAAAATTGGAATGATAATTCTTGAATATTGAATTTTTCATGGTTTATCATATGCAAAAAGCAAAAAGTTGATTAAGATTCACTCAGGCTTTTATGTTCTCATATTTCTAATTCCGAACTTCCAGAACAAAATGATGTATGCTAGAATATTTTTGAACGAAATTTTCTTTATAATAAGTCTCGACACTCCCATGCTGAATCACAGGTGTGTTTCAAAGATACATCAATCATTGGAACTGGCAATTGATCGATTTCGAGTGGTTTCAAACACGGTTTATTTCGTATAACAATTTGCAGTTACTGATAATCTATTATCTAGTATATGTATACACCTACATATTCTATTGAACGGATCATCATTCATTTACGGTTGAACTGTGTTCACCAAGGAACGAAGTGGATCGATACAGTATGCAAATGGATTTAATTGATGCTTTTTGGGATTGCTCCTAAAAACGATTATTATCGTTTTATTCAAACATATTAGAGCGTTTTCAGATTTGGAAAAACGTTTCTGGAATTTTACAGGATGAAGATTTGAAATTCATCGTTTATTTTTGCGTAGTTACCATGGTATGTGCTCATATTTTCTTTGAACAACTGAATTGACGAATGAGCGTTTGACATTAGTTAGGCTCATCAATACTCAAACTAAAAGCTGTCTACCGGTGGCTGTTTCAGCCTGTTGTGCCTCTTCAGTACCAGGCAGGGGGTCCTCGATTGGAGACAAAATGTGAAAAAACCAGAAACGTACTTGATAAAAATAGCTGCGTGAACGCAAGCGAGACTTAAGTGGAAAATATATACTCCGGCTTGCACCACGTCTGAAGTTTTCATCTGTTGGAACCACTTTAAACTGATGTTTTATGACTCGACGACGGGGTCGTGATCTACCTGTCCCCCAAGTCTAGTCCCTAGCTTTGTTCTTGTGCTGTGTACTTCAAATTAAGGGATGAATTTCCAATTTTCAATGACCCTTCGATGCAATTAAAATCAAAAAAGTAATTTTTCAAAGTTCTCGCTAAATGAGAGATTGAAACAAATAAATCATGTATTCATTGATGTGAATACTAAACTATAAAAGAATTATTTCGTCTTGTGCGGAAACGTCCTGGCAACCGGAAAAACGTCTGGAAAAATTCAACGGGACTGAGAATTATTCCCATTCTTATGAGGGGTGACAAGGCACTGAGGCTGCTGAATTGAAACCATTCGATTGGGAGGGAGAAGAAAGAACACAAGCCAGGTGGCGTACATTTGACTCCGCTTGTAAAACAGTTGGTAATTGATTATTCATCAATTGGGAAAGAATGAGACTACAACAGTTCCCTTTTGCCGGGGAAGATAAATTAAGAATTGAATGGTTCGTTGCATTCGATAGTCCTATGAATTCGTTCCTTTGATAAACATGGAACGAATTGATTTCTATTGAATAATGCATGTGCCATGAATGAATTTGATGTCTGCATTTATGCTCAGTGCAATATGGTATTGCGTGAATCAGACTGATATTGAAATTCCAGTATACAGTATGTGTCACGACGAGGTTCCATCAGAAGTTCGAGTGAAATTATCAAAAAAAAAATTATGTTAAAGTTTTAGGTATCAAAGTGGTGGCCGCTTCTATAGTATTATCGAATATGCAGAGTTGAAGCGTGGTAGGGGAAAATTCGTGGAACTTGATAAAAATAGCTGCGTGAACGCAAGCGAAACATAAGTGGAACCACCTATTGGTGTGACACCCAAGTCAACTTGCCAAGTGTTTATGTCAGTGTTGGTGGTTTGACCAATCAACCGACAACTGCGGTAGCAGAAATTTGGGAAGCTAACCTAAAATGCCATCGGAAAACGAATCCACATGTTTCTAGAAATGATATGAAATCGAGAAAGGGTAATGCAGTCAAGCTGCTGGAAAATAATTTCATGAAAATCAAAAAATAAATAGATGAGTACTTTTTGTACTCACCGGTTTGATCGATTTGATCATTTGACAGGTTGCATTCGCAATGTTCATGCTTATGAATTTCCAATGATTCCAAATAATTGAGTTTGCAACCATTCCTTGCATAGTGTAAAATTTCCGTATCGTTGAGATTCGGGAACTTGTGGTTGCATCTCAAGAAATGGTTTGAAAACGTCATTTTTACCTAGTCTGAAGGACCTTTCATGTTCAGCATACCGTTATGAAAAATTTCGACCACGTTGTCTCACATAAACACTATTACACTCCAGACACTTGAGCTTATAAACTCCAGATTTCTCCAACTCGTCCACTTTATCTTTGGCATTGAAAAGGAAATCAGATAACCTGGTATATGGTCTGAATACCACTTCCACATTGTTTATTCCGAAGAAACTTGCAATCATCTTTGTTCTCCCACCAAACTATATTAGAGTTACCCTTTTCTTGATTTCCGATTGTTTGATCTGGGGGTATATTAATCTGTAAGTGAATTTACGGTTTTGTTTTCTGACTAACTTTTGGATTGTGTCTGCATTGAAACCATTATTATGGCCTTTGTGAGTGAATATTTTAATTTCCCTAAGTGCACAGGTGCCTGGTGGTTTTACTTCAACTCTCTGCGTGGCATTAGCTGGGTTAGTTGTTGTTTTTTTCGTTGGGTATCTGCCACACGTACCTTCAAAGTCGTAGGTTTGCAGGAGAGAAAAGGGGCAACATTTATATCTCTATTCCCCTTATGTAAAGAAGGTATCTGTTTTTATCTGGAAGTCGTATTTTTGGAAATAAACGAACTAATTCTTTATTTCTCTACAAAATTCTCGAACAGAATATTCAGAAATATCCAGGAGCATTCCACTATATTCCAAAACTGTCGTAACCTATTGAAATGTTCGAGAATAGTTCGGAATATTCTAGAACATCATCAGGATCGTTGTGGATCTGTTGGATGGGTCATATGATCCAAGTAAAAGGATTCTGTTTTTACCTGAACGGCGTGAAGGGAATGTAAATTCGGTCGGTATTTTTCGAGTATATATGACGGGGAACTGGAATGTATATCATTATTATGATATACGTGTTGATGGCTGATGGGGGTCGAGGAAAAAATTTTACATGTTTCTGGAATATTTGAACTTTTGGAAAACGAAAATACAGTTTACGATGGTGAAGGAGAGGGAAAGTTTCTACAAAAACACGAGTTATCAAGACTCTGGTAGAGAGGGCAAGACATACAACAACGGTTGCAACGTCTCTCGAAAGACATTCATGACATAACCTCAGCAACGACTGAGAGATCGTCGTTGTGGAGACTTCAAAATTGAACCTTTGCTCTCGCAATCACCGCACATATCACTGATGATGATGTTCTAATTACTTCACGGCTTCGTTGTGCAAGACTCGATCTTCTCGCTCACGGTATTGTTAATGAAACTATCACAATTGTCATGACTTCAATTATTTTTACGCGCACCAGGACAACTATCATGAATTAACAAACCGTGTTAGAAATCACACGTTGAAAGGTAAGACCTCGTTAGTCCTTAGCACGCACAAGTTTCGACTTCTGAGGGTTATCGTTCGTAGTGGTGTGATAGCTGGTTAACGAAAACAACATATTTTAAACATATTTTTTTAAAACGTCAATTTGTTCAATCGTGAATTTTTTTTAATAATTTTTCCAAATCACAAAATAAAAAAATCAGACCAGCCATTCTTGAGTTATCAACGATGTAACAGGTTGATTCTGTTTTCGAATTATGATTTTTTGGCATATATATCATACTAGTGACGTTATTCGTATGGACGTGATGGCGTTATCTATGATTTTTTCGAATGAGAAATGAGTCGTGTGATAGCTCTATGGAAAGTCATTCAATTCCCCATTCAGGGATATGAACATTTACATAAATACTTATGTATACAGGGTGGCCAAGAAAAATATTAAATTTACACAACAAAAATGTATATAATTTATTCAATACGAAATACATTTCACTACTGTCAGAAAACAAAAAAAATCATTTGACAGATAAATTTGTTTTTTGCTTCCATCTATCTCTTGGTAGCAATTGAACCGATTTCTGGAGGTATGGTCATTACAAATTTCCAATTCAATTGTATTTTTTGAATATCGTGATTTTTGTGTTCTATCCACGATCTGGATCCTATTGATTTCTCAAAATGTATTGAATTGAATGAGTCCCTAATTTTATCTGAAACACCTCCATGTTCATTGCACGAAATAAATATATAATACTCCATCAACTGATTCACAAATAATCGAAGTAACAATCATGATTGGATATGGAGGTTGAACCGGACCACAGCAAGAAGTATGGCATTTATTCATCAAACAATATTTTAATACACCTAGGTAGGTCGGTAGCCGGGCGGTTCGACGTGGGTGCTTTGTTCACTCTCTCAATCGACCGATGTGTGAGTCGGTGGTTCAAGCCGCAGGCTGAACGATCGATTTTCACTTACTATCACTTAGGAATCATACGTTAAAATGTAAGACCTCGTTGGTCCTTAGCTCGCACAAGTTTCGACTTCTAAGGGTTAACGAAAAAATCATATTTTTTAACACATTCACTTTTGATGAAATTGAGAAGAAATTTGGAGAAACTGGAAACGTGAATTGAAATGTACTTTGTATTGAATGAGTTACATACACACTCCTTGGTGTGTAGACTAATTTACTGATTGATTCGGCCGTTACTTGATGAAGATCCATAGTAATTTCAAAAACTACACCTCACGATTTGATCTTCACAAACTTTATTTGGAAAATATAATCACAACATGTTTCGCTAGCACAGTAGCTTTCTCAAATGTATGAATCATACGCTAGCACAGTTGCTTTCTCAAGTGTATGAATCATACACTTGAGAAAACTACTGTTTATGGAGATCAAATCGTGAGGTGTAGTTTTTGAAAATAGACTAATTCAATTCAAAAATTGAATATTTTTGGCCACACTATATGAATAATTTTTTTGATGTATAGTAAGTGGAGAAATAAATTACCTCACGAATGAGCTATCACACGTTATCACGCCCAGCTGGATAACATCACTAGTATGGAATGTATGGCCAAAAAAAATATAATTTTGAAATAAAAGTTGACTTGCTATTCTTGCTTCAAATTCAAATGCTTCAATAGTTATTTTTTCACTATTTAAAAAATTGGTGTGGAGTGAAAAAACATTCATATTTTGTTGCTATCAAAAATGCAACACCTCCTTGTTGTTCTGTATAACTTGATGAATTACTATTTGTTCATATACAGTGAGTTTCAAAAAGTTTGTTCCATATGGAAACTTTTTTATTATCCATTCGTCAGAAAATTTTATTCCTGATAAAAATTGGTGCATTGCGAAAAACTTAAAGTTGAGTTGTCAAATTTCTGAATTTCCCAACGATTTACAGAGGAGACAAAAAATAGAAATTTTGATCATGAGTAAACTACCCTTTTTTTTGACAATATTAAAAAAGTTCATTCAGAAAAGTTATTTAGATTTGAAAACAACATATAGCTTTGGAATCACAGCCATCTACGTAACAAAACAAAAAAAAAATTTATGGTTCTAGCCTCAAAGAGTACTGGTATTTCATATACTCATACCATACCTCATATTACTATAATATTTCAATGTAAAATTCAGTCCAATTCATTATTCGAACTAGTATGTCAATGTTTGTTGAAAATGTTTGAATTTTTACTAGTTTTTTTGTGCAAAATTGATATTTCACTTTGTATGTATGTCCATAAAAACCATCAGTATGATTTGATGACATGTATGAAATAACCATGAGACAATTGTTACATTGTTTCAGATTCTGAATACATCTTCCTTCATCTTGTTTCTATGGTTCAATGCACACTGTTTATCGTGTTGGAAATTGATATTGACTACTTTATAGAACATTTTTGCTTCAATATTGATCATGTTCATTGTTCAATATGAAACACGTCATATTTGATTGCCTCCAGTCCTTCACGATTGTAGAATCAAAGCCAGGATTTGAACTAACATAAACTATGCAACTGTGAAATTGACTACAGGAGCGAACAAATCCAGTACACGCACATGACCATTCCTTTGTAGTTTCATCACGAACATAATCTGTAATATTATTCAGGTGTTACAAACTGGATAATCCAATAATGATTATATGCACACCATGCTCACTGTGGCTGAGAGAGGGCAAACAGAAAATAGAAATGGATGAATGATCCGTTGAAAAGTTTGTTAAAATATTTTTTTTTTTCAAACACCTGTCACTCCCCTGCAAGCAAAATTTGTCGAAAATCGAAACTAGCTTGGGCTGATAATGACGAGGTCTTCCCTTTAAACGTGTCATTCCTAGCACGGATTGGACGACACTCTGTGAAAATCGTAGCGCCTGAACCACAGTTCTGTATAACGTTCAATTGAGTAGAACGAAACACTCAATCTAATCCGTTACCACCTCACCAGGATTCCAAAAATGGAATCGTTATATTTTGGCAAAAAACCTCTTGGTGAATCCGATGCGTGATGTCACCAGAGGCGTGATGTCATCAGATATACAAAATACAGAGTCGCCTAGAAATCGCAATAAGTTTCTTTGCATGTGCCAAAAATGTATGTTATAATAATATGTCTGTACTTATTCAATACGATATGCAACAAACACATTGTTCTCAATTGATACCAAAAATAAAAAAAAGTTAATGAAGCTTTTCAAATAGCTATGCAAAAAAAGTGTTCGTAACTAATGATAGAATTAATACATTCATCTATTGAAGGACAGGGTGGACAACATTTTATCCATCACTTATACATACCAATACATCGCATTAATACCTAACTCTACGAATATATCGCTCCATTTTCATTTCTCTTTGCTGTAAATGATTAAATTTGCCTGAAGATGCCAACATGGTTGGGGAAACGGTCCAGAAGAGTATTGTATATTTAGTGATTTGAAAAAGTGATTGTTTTGGATTTATTCACGCCAGCGGTTTCAGTTTCAGCATTTACCAAAAGGAGTTGACAGAAAATTGAACATCGAAACAGCAGATGAAATAATTACTGAGCTATGGGCACAGACGTGATATCCTTCAGGATGATTATTCTCGTTATCATTACTAGTTGTCATGGTAAAAGAATGGATTTGTAATCTTTCCCTATAATTGTGACTCTCTGACCTAAGACTGATTACAATTTTTCTGAATCTCTCTAAATAGTGGAATTGGTACCGAAATATTCGTTCAATAGCAAATGTTGTGCAATTTAATTCAAACCTCAGAATAAAACGAGAACGGCCGTTATTCAATTCTGGATTCTACCTTTGCTCAATTGTATATCATGCACTGACACCAAGCCGTGCAATAATGACAGAAAGCCCGCTGATATCATAAAGCACCGCTCATAAATTCAAGTACGTGTTGTGTCTGTCTGAACGCGATAAGCTCAAAAACTACCTTACCGATTTTTATACGGTTTTCTTCAATGGACGAAGTGATTCAAGTTTGTGTGTATTGGTAGTTCGGCGAAAAGTGGTATGAATACGACGATGCTATTTGTGGAATGTCGGTACGGTAGAGCTACCCTTGCGAAGCCAGGAATCTTTCTTCAAAAACGCTACCTGATTCTTTTGAGATATATCAAAACAATTCACAATACAGTGCCTTCATTTCAAAACTTCCCACCCCTAGTACTTCGTTTAGCAGGGAGAATTTGCCGTAGGTAAAAAACACGTCAATTTAGATAAGTATTTAAAATTATTGGAAAATGTAATCGATCCACTCATAACACAGTCCTTAGAACGCCAAGTTGATGAAGACGAGATGAACAAAATTTACATTTTCAACAGGACGGCGCGCCGCCACACTACGCATTGCATGTCTGACAGTGACTTGATCAACGGTATCCTGACAAATGGATTGGCAGAAGAGGCGCTCTGGAATGGCCAGCGAGATCTCCGGATTTAACGCCATTGGATTCCTTTCTCTGAGGTTATTTGAAGACAATGGTATACAAAACTCCCCCCAGGATATTCAGGATCGAAGACACAGGATTACTGACACATGCAGACAAATTAATAACGAAACATTTACAAAAGTCCGACAGGAATTCGAGAATAGATTGTACTTTTGCTTAGCTACCAATGGCGAACATTTTGAACACATAATAAAGTAAGGTACATTCATTCAATTGCAATAGCTATTATTTTATTTTTAATTATAATTAATTTTCTTTTTGCCTTATTTTACGAGAACGGATCAACCAATATCAGTTTTCTAAACACAGTTGAGTAAGGATTTTTAAGATCTTTAAAATGATGTGTTACTAGATAGAGGGTCCATTTGAAATTATTAAGTGGGGGTAGCTAGGGGTAAGGGGGTTAAACCTAAAATACCACTGGCACTGGTTTTAAACTTCCCCCTCGATATCTAAAGTGACGTGTTTTTTGCCTACGGCAAATTCTCCCTGCTAAACGAAGTACTAGGCGTGGGAAGTTTTGAAATGAAGGCACTGTATATTGTTTTTTCGTGATGGCATATTTCTATCTTTAAAGGATAGCCCACCATATCCTTATTATCATTTCAAATAATTCTCACATAAAATGAAATAGAATGTGTTATTAAGAAAGCTACTCAGCAATAATGTTCTGGAATGTTGTGAAATACTTTCGAATACTCTGGAACATTTTGAGTTCTGCTATAAATTCTAGAGGCACGCCCTACAAGTAAAAATCGAATTCTTTTCACTGATGTAGTGGCTAGTTATTGTATATAACTGGTTCTCCATTTTACTGAATTATGGGGAAGACATTTTTTATTGGTAAACATGTCTTGTATTGTGCTGAGGCTGAGAAATAACATTTATTTTGTGCCCAGGTATGAGGCATGCTGGTTTGAGTGCTTCATGATCAGTTGTTTGGAAAAATTTGTTTGAAATCTGTTTTTCCGTTAACCAATTGACATGGATCATCTCAATATACCTCAGAATTACTTCATCGGGGTTTATTTCTGAAAAGAACACGAAATCAAGAAACTATTCACTGCCACTTCAAAATGCTATGGTGTGTCTCAGGTGAGAGTTTATAAAGGTCATGAACTATTTCTTTAAATATCATTATTAAAGATACTGAAACCGAATCTGACATAGTAGAGGAAATTAAGTTAACCATATTATCAGTATACCATACACATCTTCTTTGCCTACTTTTTTTCTGAGCTTTTATACTCTTAGCTGTACTTTTTATTCAACATATCCAATCACTCTGTGAATTTACAAATGAAAGTATACTAATTTCAACATAACATCAATATTTTAATACCATTACACGGTTTGTTAAGAAAATACCTCAGGTCCTTCAGTTCTCCAATTTTTGCAACGTCAGATTTGCTCGTAACTGCACAATAAACGATCATTCATCATTTACGGTTGATTTCCGGCAGTTAAATGCATCTATTTACATTATCTTCTTCATTGTCAACGCAATTCCATTAGTATTCTGGCAACTCTTTTGTAGCTGTTTGAAGTTACTATAGCAGAGCTGTTTTCTTTCTGAATGCGATGTGACCCGCCATTCATAAGAATATTAATGAATCCCTCGACAAATTTTAAACAAAAAACATCGATAAGGCTGAAAAACATGTCTTTTTTCTTTTGATGATTATGCCTTGATCAATTGTTCAGTGAATTTCTTTGACTCGTGAAGTATTCAAATTCTATTTGTTATGTTTTTTGGTTTCATTTAAATGGATTTGTACTGTAGTTGAAAGTAGGATGGGTATTGATATAACTTTGCTGAGTTGTTAACTGGAGTGATATTATTGATCACTGTTTGATTTGACACTGCCTTGTAAGAAAATTTGCGGTAGTGAGCCAGAGAACAGGTGGATAACCCAAGATGCATTTTTCAAAGTAGTCATGCTCTTCCGTTTTCAATGAAATCAGTTACTGCCGACTATATTGAACACTACAATATGAGATCATTGTTTTTTTTTTAGCTTGTTATGATATTATTGTCGCAACTCGCTTGGCTTTTTAACGAGAGGATTTTATTCGCTGTTTCACCCATTCATCATACATCCAAATAATGAAAAAACTCATTTAAAAACTAAATTAAATATTTATTGTAACGAAACGGGGAAAATACTTCAGGAATAAACTTACACTGTAATGTTAATCAAAAATACAATTACCAAAAACTTACATTATACTGACACCCAACAGGATCGAAGAAAAGGAGATGTGCTGCATTGCTGGAACCTTTTCTGAATATCAATAGATACTGAATGAATTTCTCAATACTGTCTGTTGATGAAATTGATCTCCCTTAATATATATGAAGATTTATACGCTGACATTGCAACTTTGATCCGGTCATTGTACTAAGGTAAAATGCTCAGTATACAATCTGTGCAGAGTTTGCGTATTTGGAGATTGTTATATATTTCTATATCCTGTGATGGTATCAATTTTGATGTCTATGAACTTGGAATATTGAAAGATCGAATTCTGAACACTGAGGGTTTTTGTTTTAGAATATTGAAGTTGAGATTGAAACATCTTTCAATTCATATATTCGCTTAAATGAATTTGAATTATTTCATAATTATTTTCCATATTTGACATTATCTGTCATCGATAGGTCGGGTTATAGTACGATCGCACTATTGCGGTACATATCCTTTCATTGTAGTTCAAGATATAGCTTGAGATCACATATGAGGAATATGTTGAGTAAATAATGGTTCCAAGCGCTTGGGAAGACGAAGATCAAGATCTCGCGTGAGTTGAGGTTTTTTTGTTATCAAATGAAGACCAATGTTTTAGATTATCGGATGTATTGACATAAGTTGAAGTAATTTGGTAGGTTTGATAGTGTTTTTGAACTGAATAAGTTCTAATTCAGAAATGAAAGTTTTAGTCATGACGTTTCACGTCAGGAGCCAAACAAAGTTCAATGACTGCTCTGATCGTTGCTCCGAAGAGAAATATCCCAAAAACTGATTTCTTGTATCAGGCAGAAAATATAATGTTAAACGATTTCATTATGCAGACACTTCAAATAGTCAAATAGTCAAATATAATCAAGAACGGACAAGATATCGTTAATCCTCAGCTCGCACAAGTTGACTTTGGAGGGTTGTCGGTAATAGGTATGAGGGCGACAACTGGTTAGCGGAAAAACAGACAGACACATATGACTTTTTTCTAGGTGCAAGAGACAATGATGAAAATTTGAATATATCCAGTTGCTCTCGAGTATATCATTTTTTCATCAGCTGTTTTCATACTAGTGTTATCTAAGTTTTTCTGTAAAGCAGGTGGTATAACTAGTTTCAAGCATCTCACTATTTTGTCTGATTCCGCAAGCAGTCGATCCAGTATATATAGTAATTACGACCATACTGAACGTATGTGGTTGAGAAGGTTCTTCTCATAGACTGCTTCTCCTCTCCATCACCTTTTCGATTTATATATCGGATTGAATACTGAGTTACTTGTGAAGAATATCATCCAAAAATGCAGCCACTACGTAAACCTTCAGAATCGATAAATTTAAAGTTTTCTGTAAACCTTTGGAAAGTAGTATATGTTAGAATATTTCCATCACTGATAAATGATTATTCCAAGCCCTAAGCGGCAGTTCTTTGAACTCCCAAGGTTTTTTGAAACCCTTCTGGATGTGTCGGGTTGTTCCATTTATTGAGCTCAGGAAATTGAAGGCTTTTATGAAAAGATAGAAACTGAAATAGGTACGTGCAGGTGTTCATAAATCACTTCCAGAGAGATTTTACCAGATTATTGGCCAAAAGAAGGGCCCAGATGAAATTCAATGTTCTTCGTGATACTTCTTGCTCGATCACTTATTACTTTTTGCAAAAATTCTGAGGACACGGTTATGCTAGTAATTACCGCTGTAACTAGATTCTTTCCACTAAACAGCAGACGTAGTCGACATTTTAGATACTAGAAACGAGACACCTCACCTCCATTTTAGCTTCCATGTTCTGCAGAAAGGAGAATTTCCATATCTCAAGTAGGAAAATCGCCTGAAAGTATAGTCTGAGGAGGTGTTAGTAAGTTTCCCTGCAAGAACACTATGAACTTCTGCATCCTTTCCAGTCAATTCTGTAGCTTATGAAGCAGCCTGCATGTTGTAACTTTCTCAACATGATGTGAGTTTCCTAGGCATACTAGATAATTCACATACACTTTGTTAGCAGGCTGAACGAAAGTTTCATATACTCTTTACGTTTCCATGGAACTCCATATACATTCTTTGTTTTAGCTGACTATTTCTTCCTAAATTCCTACTCGAAGAGATCAGTGGAACTGTTGTAATCAGTACCAAAGTATGTAAATATATTGATAAATTGACCTCGTTGTCTTGTCTTCTGTACATGTCTCTCATTCTAGAGAACAATTGTTGATGAGTGTATCAAAGAGACGGTGAGTATGGAATATTGATTCAGCTCAGTTTCATTACCGACCCCTTTATAACACATTATATACATCAAACTTCGGCAATTGATACTTTCAGAGTGGCTGACCGCATTTACTTCAAAGTAACTTGAACTCAACTTGAAAGCTGTTTGGTCTTGCGGTGAGGTGAGGGGAGAGATTTTCGAATACCGTTTCTCTTACCTGAATTTTGTTCAACGGACCCTGCCAACTTCAGAAATGATGTGTACCTTCCGGTAACTAATATTATTTCATGTAAGTCTGATAGATTTCCGCAATTTGAAATCTTTTGGGAATGTCTTCGGGCTTACACTGAGATATTGACTCTGAAGTTCTGAAATAGTTTCACGTCGTCAAAGAACGAAACGTTCAGGGAAACATTTCTATTGAAGTTGTTGTCAGTTCAGAAATTAGATTGGGATAACAATTGGGGTAGTTCAGTCTCGAAAGATATTACACTGGAAGTCCATAGTCTTGCATGTAACAATTTAAAAGGGAATAATATTAAAACGAATATGAAGAGTATGTTTTGAATAAAGTATTAGGGGTAGTGTGAATTCTAGATTCTAGCTTAGTTAGCGAAACACTTCTGAGAGACGGAATTTTTTTTCTGATCAGAGAGAAGAATTTTCTATAGATTTATGACCCAATACTCGGCAGTTACGTTCCGCTCTGCATTATATCTCATCAGTGTAATCAAGTTTAACAATCCCTATAATCTTCAGTGTTGAATTTTATAGTTGGAACTCTTGTTCATTTCACTACCCCTCCGTCTAGCTTACCTAGAAATTCCCGATATAACAGAGTTTTCAGATTTCACCGGTCGTAAAAATAAAATAACTAGTGAAAATTAGACGAAAGTGTTTTCATTCATTTCAATAAAGTGATCATAAATTTCCAGGAAATAAACAAGTCATCAATCACACAGAATAAAAAGTCAATATTTATCTTCACATTCGTAACTGAATTAGCGTCCAGAAACAAGACATTCGTGATCTAATACAGCGCTGTTTCCACACATCATAGATCTTAACAGTGATGTTAGATGGACCACGAGTTAATTGCTGCACTCAACTGTCCTTTGAAGACGAGCTTGGGTGAGTAAATGTGATGGTATTACGAAAACACCATCTGTGAAATTGACAGATAACTCAATACTTGAATGTATCTAGGCTAAGACATTGACGTCCGAGCAAGACTCGTCTTCTCTCTTTCACTGTAGCTTCCACTGCAAGGCAACTGGTGCCCAAAAACGAAGCATTCGTGATCCAATACCAAATAGCACTGCTTTGACCTGTCACAGGTCTCATCACTGGTACTAGGCTGAACCGTTGATGCATTGCTGGACTAGAAGAATAGATTTGAATGAGAAAATGCGATGTCATATCTGCCATCTATGGTATCGACAGATTTCAATTCACTGATATAAAGAATGAATGAAGCTCCCCAACCGTAGTTTTTTGCGGAATTGCTTTCTGTATCTCTCTGAAGCTTTCTCTGCAAGCAGATAACTAGATGATACCACAGCGTTGCATCCATAATCAACTACCAGTTGGTGGAACTAACTGGGTCTAGTAGTATGAACTCTTCTGTCCTCAACAAACATATACTGAAAAAAAAGAAGGTGAACGCCTGTTTGAGAGACTCCAAACCTGCACGATAACATCAAATCAATATTTAGAAAATCAATATTTTTTGTCCATCTATACATTTCAGCACTTTTTATAATCATCTGATCACCTCACAATACCAAATACGATAAAAAATTTGAAAATAATGGCTCAGAACCCTTGAGGAACTATCACTACATTTCATTTAACAAAGTACCCCGTGGCGTCTGTCTGTTTGAATGCGATCAACTCAAAAATAGCGGTAAAGGATTTTCATACGGTTTTAACCAATAGAGATTCGAAAGGATGGCTTATGTGAATAATTCATTGATTTTTTGTGTAAATGGGCTTGTTTCATGCTATGGAAAATGATACTAGTTTGTTTATAGACTAATCGAGAGGGTGCCTATTTTGCTGCATATTCCGTGTCATTAGTTTACATTCCGAAATATATTTTTTCAGGTTATTTTTGGATTGATATGTTCTGGAGTAATTATACATTTCACTGTACATATTTTTGCTTCTCTTTTCAGTCACCATACTGCTCCTTAGCCGAGATAAAATAAAAATTAAACGAAAACTTTTCATCCTTCGATAAAAGACAAAGTCTGAAATGTCATATAAATAAAAGAGACCTACTAAATATACCACCTACCGTTTCATTCTTCATTTCGGTACCAAATGCAAATTTTTCAAGTGAAATTCATCGATCATTTCAAAATCGACTCTTGGTAAGTTGTCGGAAGTCAGCTTTGACAACACTAGGCTCAACATTGATTTTGAAATTATTTTAACAAAAATAAGAAGTTTGTGGGAACCGTTGACATTAGAAAGAGCACATTGTCGCATTCACTACAGAGGGCGCTGGCTGACTGGATGACAATATGGCTAATATACCAGTAACGTTGAATTTCTTATTTTTGGTGGGTAGCATGAATGCATAATTGATTTATTTTATTAGGGTTCTTGAGCATTAGAAAACCATTTGAAAATACAGCTCGTTTAATTCTATTTAGAATCATATTTAGATATAACTTGTACTATATCAGTTATCAAGGCAAATATTATTGTCCATTTTTATGCTTAATTCGTGGATTCGAGCGATCTTATTATTGTATATTTATTTGTTTGCTGGCTTCATTCCTAACAAAAATGAATGAATAATTGCAGAAAATTTTAATTGATCGTTCATTTTCTCGTGAAAATGTAGTACCCATATCACAATTTATTGGTTTATTCGGCATTGAAAATGTATGTCTTAGCTGACAGCTCGCGTAGGAACAATTCGTTTTTTCATCGAGTTTAGTTTATGTGTATTTCAAAAGTGTTTTAGAGATATATTTGAATATTAATATGGTGCATTCTTGTATTGATTTCAATTGTGCGGAAAGGCACAAGAAAACAGAAAGCGCATTAGTTTATGGATGAGTTATTTCATATAACGAGTTTAGGTTCCCAAAGGATAAAATGATGTGAAAAGAAATGAGTGAAAGTATTGAAAAGATAGAACTACAATCCTTCAACTCTTCCAAGACTTCATAGAAATCATTTAATAAGTGACTATAAATGAAAGGGAGACGAAAATATTGAATTTGATGACACAGTTCTTAATTTCAACTTCATGTATTCTCCACAGAAAGTATTATCTGAAGTTATTACTGTTGCTGAAAGTATGGTACATTTTACTTTTGACCTCATTCAACCTTCCTATCAAGTTTTGGAAGATTACCCAAGCGAGCCTATAACGCTTGAATTTAGTACTTAGCTATATTAGGAAGAGGTATATATGTAGGAATCTTTTTTTGTTATAATAAATTGCAGTTGTACAGATTGAGGATTGTAGAATAAATTGAATATTTGAAATGATTCTTCAATCCAGTTTGGTGTATTTTTTGATTTTCATAACTGTGTATTTTTCATTAACTGAAACGTTAACGGGTTCATATACACTTCCATAATGAAATTGATAATTATAGGCTCCGTTAATTTTATGATTTGGCAATGTTGATTATTTCTATTGATCAATCGAACAAGAAGCAGGAATAGGGCCGTAACGTCACTACCCTACCACATTCGATTTTTATTAATTAATTACGGGAAAACTACGGTATTTAGAGAGATGAAACAAAGTGCACTGTTTTTCAATTCAAATTTTCTTTAAACCAAACTTTTAACTTCAAACCAAAAATCAAGAAACAAGCCCATTGTTTGGACGCGAAGTAGAGGAGTTTTCGTCGAAAATGCTATCTAATCCTTTCGAAATATAATAACATAGTTCGCTGCGGCACAGTTTCATCTTTTGAGGATAGCTCACGATACCCATTTCAATGCATCGAAAATGGTTACGACAAAGAGGTTATTGGAAACCTACTTAGACGGATTAATTATCGAATTGTATACGTTAGTAACCTGAAGCATATCACGTACATTATAATTTCCCTTCACACCATAAAATTCAATTGAATATTTCAGGAGTCATTGCAAAATTGAAACTATTGGACAACAAAATAAATTCAAGTGATCTCACACATCGATGCACCATGAATGATGAAGAAAGGCTTTAATTTCGTTAGTTTCGCTTTACGTAGTGGACTACTTGGAAGGTTGAGGTCGCATATTCATTTTGTATTATCTTTATGCAGAAATTTACATACAGATTATTAAATTATTGTGTTCATACTTTTGTTTGAGTGGATTTTATCTGGTTATTATTGTGAACTATAGGCTGATGCCCATGCGAAGCGGGGGTTGAATTGAAGATAATAAATGAAAAATGAGAATTGAATCTTTCTAGGTTTCTATACCATTTGTATTTGTAACTAACGTTACTGCAGTTTCGTCAAACGAATACGGGTTCATTGTATTCGCTGAATAATGTCTTTGTATGACGAAACTGCAGTAAAGTTAATTACAAATACAAGTGGTATGAAAAAATTTTTAATTTTTATTTTTCATGATGATATTCTATCATGTAGTTACGGCTACATTCATCAATTCATTAAAAATAATAGAAGACAATTTGGTCTATATGCGGTCGTTCCCACATGAAAAATCATCTGTTCAGAAACTTCTACGCTCTTCAACAAATTGATGGTATCATTAACTATCTGGGGTAGCCGGCTTCACTTAGAAAATTGATATGAGATTGTGTGGTAGTAGAGATGAAAGTATAACTTCAGATTATGTGAAGTCGATGGATCTTGCATTCCATAAAATTACAGAGTGTTTCAAAACATTCTGAAATATGTAGGATACGCCAGATGTTCTGGACTGGGTCCTAATCATATCTTTCCTTGTTCATTCCCCGATGATCTGGGATGTATCGAGATTTTTCAGAATGTTTCACTACCCTCTACAGGATCCCACTATATTCCGAAATGACCTGAAATATGGAATGCCTTTGGAATCTTCCGAGTGTTCTAGACTGTTCTAGAACATTCTAGAAGGCGAAACTACCAGCGTTTATATCTTCAAAAGCACGCTCTTCAGTTCAAAACGAAAACCTTCTTTATGGATAAGATGACAGTAAAAAAACCCTATATCCTGCTACCTGTGTGGAACTGGGTCGTATCGATAGTATATTATACGGATCAGAGACAACAATGAGACAGTTTCAAAAAAACATATACAAGGAAAAGTTTAATATGGACATGGGGTCATTTCATTTATCATTTGAGTGTGAATGTATACATACATAATGCAAAACTGATACTGATGTGGATGTACATTTCACTACTTGAAATATAACGAATTTAAAGAATATTTTTTGAAATAAAATTATAGTTCTGTCATTTATTCACCTACAGATGTAAAGCTTTCGAAGTTGGGTATATTTCCGACTGTTTTATTGAAAAATAATAGTTCAATTTCTACTTCGAGTCGGAAGTAGGTTATGAATATAAACATTCAAATAATATTTCTTTGATACATTTAACTTAAGCTTCGGTTGCTACTTGTGTTGTTTTCGTGGTAATCATTTATTTGTATAAGGTTGGTTTTTGATATTATGAATGTCACATGAATCTCTATATTCTGCACCCAACATTTTCCTAACTACTAATTTTTGAAGAATGATGACATAACTAGCATTCGAACAGTTATCCCAGAGTATTGTGCCGTAGAAAATTCGTGGAAAAAATCAAATCAAAAATATTGGTGAAAATGTATGCGAATAACTGATGATAATGTATACAATGATTTTCATTCTGATTGTTTAACAGAAAAATGTATGTTGAGATGATCTGACTAACCATTTTGATGAATCGTCAATAACCACGCCCAACATCTTGGCAGATTAAGTTTTTGCTGGAAAGTTTTTTGAGGAAGAATATGAGTATTGCATTTTAACACATTTCAACATTGAATTGTTGCTTATTAACCTTTTGTCATCTTTGATCTGGGCTGAATTCACTCAGATCATGCTCATTCCTTTCAGATAAAGTTATAGTCATCAGCAGAGGCGATTTATTCGTAAGAAGCCATGTCCTGAAGGTTATGAACTTTTGAAATACAATTTTTTTATATGATCTTATATATTTTCATTCAAGGGGTATCGAGTGATAGCTTGTTTGAAAAGTCTTCCGAAGTCCTTCATTTTGACGTTTATTTTTTTCAAATCGGTCGATTCGTTTTCCAGAAACATTTTATGATGTGGAACATAATTTCCCATTTGCGTCAGTAGTGAGAGATTTGCATTTATAATTTTTCTCACAGAAAAAAAAATTAAGTTCTCATTTCTTCCTGAGCAAATTTGGTTTATTTGTTCATTTTTCGTACGATTTTCGCATGAAAATTAAATTAATTGAAAATTGGACAGGACTGCCTGACACCCATAACAACAATAATTGATATAATTTTTATATGTTTTTCATAAATCGCGATACAAGAGTTTCCTCAATCTAGAATATTGAATAAGTTATAATTCATAACCATTTTATACTCTCCTATATTGGACACTATACCTGAAGTTCAATCTGGCAATTGATCAATTGAACTACCTGAAAGATCCGACATTATTCACTGAGTTCCAGTGAAAATAGGTGACAAAAATTTTTGATGTTACATTTATTCTAGTTATGATTTCCCGGTGAATGAATTTGGTCGTTCATGAGATATAATTAATTTTTGAATTCATTGATTACCATAATTTCCAGGATTCAACATATGCTTCTCCTCACAGAAAAAAATATTGACAAAAATTGATCCGTGATGATCAAAAACCAGATTGAAAATAGTTCAGATTTTCAAATTGTCTTGAATTTTTCGTGAATTCATTTCGGGATCTCCCACCACTGAATTCGAAACTACTCCAATTTCTGGGGTTCTTACAGTACGGTTTGTTTCAAGACTTATTTTTCTGCATAACTTTCTATGAATACGAAATAGCTCTTCATTCAACAATCAGCAAGCCAATACATGTAATGCATATCTGCAAGTTGATAATTCGTTTCGAATAATATTTTCAATAAATAATATTCACTTAGAGAAGATGGTGAGCAAACGCCTGAAGTAGATTTTAGAAACAAAAAACCTCATATCACCATATCAAGCGGGTTTTCGATGATATAGGTCCACAGTCGACCAGCTCACACTTTTAGAACACCCAATCTAAGATAGCTTCGCGAAACGAGAACACATGGTCGCCGTTTTCTTTGATATAGAGAAAGCGTATGATACAACTTGGCGTTATAATATTCTCAAAACCTTATATGATTGGAGAATCAGAGGGAACTTACTAATATTCATCGAAGGATTTCTGAATAATCGGAAATTCTCTATCAGAAATGGAAATACTATCTCCACCCAACGAGAGCTTGAAAACGGAGTCCCTCAAGGATCAACATAGTGTCACCCTTTTCTCGATAGCAATCAACAATATCATTGAAAGCATCAACCCAATGGTAGGAAAAAGCTTGTATGTTGATGATATGGCATTTTTTTTTCTTCCTCATCAATACAAACAATAGAAGAAACGCTTCAAGACACTATCGATAAATTGGAAAATAATGCAAACCGCCCTGGTTCCAAATTCTCTACCAATAAGACTATGTGTATCCACTTCTGTCGTCCACGCAATATTCACAATGACCCAAAACTGAAATTACAAAACCAGTACATTGAATGTGTTGAAACAATCAAATTTCTTGGTTTGATTCTAGACAGAAAACTGCATTGGAAATCTCACATCAATGACTTAGCCGTAAGATGCAAAAAAGCTTTGAACCCTGTGCGAGCAGTATCTAACATTAGGTGGGGAAGTGATAGAGACATCGCAGTGCAACTATATAAAACTCTAGTGATGTCTAAGATGGACTACGGTTGTACCATATACGGTGCAGCTCGTTTTTCTACTCTCAGAGTGTTAGATTCAATCCACTGTACTGGATTGCGACTGGCCTTGGGGGCCTACCGGACTAGCCCGCTTAATTCATTGTGTTGTGAAGCAGGGTTCCAGCCACTTAAATACAAAAGAAACCAACTTTTAGCAGCATACGGGATTAGAATTCGTTCCCAACCATCACACCCTAATTTTCCATTTATGTTTATAGAGGAAGACGAATTCATTTACGCAAGACTTCCTATTATTTCCCGCTCAACCGGTGTACGACTGAAAGAGCTGTTGTCCTCAATGGATACCCACTTTTCAGATACATACAAGCTAGGATTCTGCGAGTCTCCCCCGTGGGAATTGAAACCGATTGAAAGCAACTTAGATTGTTCTGTATTCAACAAAGAGGAAATCAACCCAGCGGTGATCAGGGCTGAATTCAAAGAAACATACCCGAATAGGCATATAGTGTACACGGATGGAACGAAGACTGAGCAAGGAACTGGAAGTGCTTTCGCATGTTTGGGATCAACCCACTTCTGGGCCTTACCGAATCAAGCGAGTGTTTTTACAGCAGAACTATATGCAATCTGGCAAGCATTCATTCATACATCCTTTGCACAGACTCGCTGAGTTCTATTCGAGCAATTGAAAACTCTTTCAGTAAACATCCACTGGTTCAAAGAATCTTAACACTGATGAGTCTCTAGTACAAAGGAAAATCGATCGTATTTGTTTGGGTTCCTAGTCATATAGGAATTGACGGTAATGTGAAAGCTGACAATGCAGCAAGAGCTGCAACTGAGAATAATGTCGAACACAAAAAAATTCATAAAAAACTCAATACTCAACACATGGCAACACGAATGGACAAACAACGATTCAAAATTGAAAGATATCAAACCTGATATTGCAGCCATGAGATTTCCACAAGGGCTAACGAGAAGAGAACAAGTCATAATAACACGACTTAGGATAGGACATACGAACTTAACATCCTCTTATATACTGAGAAGACAAAGACAACCATCCTGCGAAAATGGCCAAACTTTGAGGACGGTTAAATACCTTCTCTTAGAATGCCACCAGTATGAAGCCGATCGACAACGATATAACTTACCGGATAATATCAGAACTCACCTCGGTACCAAAGCTATAAGAAATGTTTTGAACTTTCTGAAAGCAAGAGACCTTTTTAACAAAATATAAACAGATATCGTATACTACAAAATGGCTAATGACCTCAGCAGTCGATGCCAGAATAATAATTAAAAAAAATTCAATAATGTTATTGATTAAATTGTTTCAATTGAGTAAAGAATAAAATAGATATGTAATTGTCAAATCTGTTCATGCCCTTCAATGCCCTTTGGAGCATAGAAAATGTCTACTTAGCTTCACAAAAATAAGGGTATACCAACGCTATCATAAAAAAAATCTGAAAGTGTCACCCTTCTATAGTTTGAGTTGAAAACTTTATATATTTACATTGCACAAATGATTTATCGAAATTAACCATCAAAATATTAGTACTTGTGTTATAACAACAACTCAACAAAGTACGACTTCACAGGTTATATGTGTATGATTACGACTAATGAAATGAATTTCTGAGTGATGTGTTAATGGTTAATTAGAAGTTCATCCACGGTAAATCGATTTTCTAAATGAATGATCAAAAACTTTTGACCAGGCCTGGTATAGTTCTTACTGAAAAATATAATTTAGTATTGGAATATTTTCATCAAACTTTCAAATTATTAATTGTTTTTCAATAATGGTAATGAAAAAACTCCGTCGATGGAAGACTGATTTCAGAAAAATTTTCATCGTGTCTTCAATGGTAGATCATGATACAATACCGGAAAAAAAATTAAATCACGAATTCATATAACATTGGTAATTCACACAACATGATAGAAAATATCAATGTATCATTGCATAATTTGAGAATAGCAGAAAAGAGTGAGAATATCAAATTACTCTGGATTTGATCTAGAAAATTATATATTTCAAAATTCTCGAATGACTTGCATTCGATTGAACTCATTATATTGTCGGAAATGGAAAAATAAGGAGATCAATTCATCACTTGTAAACTTTGAGATAACCAAAATAAGTCAGTTCATAACAAAAATATACAAATTTATCGAAATAACCAGACGTGATGAATGATATCTGAGAAAAAAAAACTATTCTGTTCCAAAACCAAGAAAAACTGATTTCGGAAGAAGCACTTGAAACGAAACAAGGAGTCTTCTAATCTTTTCGCAATTATTATTCATATTCAATAATCCAAATTAACGATTGTGATGTTTATTTGAACAATATGAGTGAAAGGAATAACATCACACTGATTTGTAGATCGTGGATATAAGTCATATCCTAATGAGGATCTAGAAATGATTTCGACTTGGGGTAAAAGTAACCAGGTTCAATTTAATGCTACAAAAACCCAGGGATCGGTTCTCTCCAGGAAGATAGATGTTTCCGAACTGGATATAATAATGTCAGGTCAGACAATACCGCTTTCTGCTCCGATAAGTTTGTTGGGGGTTAAAATGAACACTAATATGTCTTGGCACAATCATGTCGCTGTAATTGCAAAGGCTGCTTCTCAAAAGCTTGGAACACTCTTCTGAACCAGAAAACTGTACAAACTTCAGCAACTTTTGATGCTTTATGAAGCTCACATCAGATTTTCTTTGGAGTATTGTTCTCATATACGGAGTTCTGCCCCCGAACATACCCTGAAGTTGCTGGATTCCATCCAGAAAAAAACCATCCACCTAAACGGAGACGCGAACATCACGTGCAATCTTGATAGTCTGGAACATCTAAGAAAGGTTGGAGATCTGTCTCTCTTCTATAGATACTTCCACGGGAGGTGTTCAAGTGACTTGGCACATTTGATTCCGTCAAGAGCGTTAAATATCAAAAATATGCGACGGACTGTGGCTGCTCATCGTTTTGAGGTTCAACTCACCTCGAACCCAACTCTTCAAGAACTCTTGCATCTGAAGAACTACGTTCATGTGGGACAAACTTCCTAAGAATGTTTTCCCAAATGGATTTATTCTCCATTCAAATCCTATCTGAATCGCTCCCAGGGGTCCGATAGGAACACCATATATCCATCAACCGTCACTTTGAAGGAACGTTCTTTCAGGAAGCTGGATAGTCATACACAAAAATGATCCGACACGCCATAACATCAAAGTTTGATCAGCTAATCCTCATCCCACACACGGTCAAAGGCCTTAGCATTGACTCTCCATGTTCTTCAATAAGATAGAAGTTTGCCTGTTGATCTTTGTTTCCGAAAGCCATATTGATAATCGCTCAAGATGTTGAAGCCTTCCAAATATTCAAGGATATGTTGGCTCACGGCTTTTGTCATGATATTTGATATCACTGATAGCATAGCGACTGTCTATAGATATTTGGAAGATTTTTCTTGCCCCTTTTGGAAACAGGCTCAACGCGAGCATTTTCCAACAAGAAGGAAAAACTCCTTTCTTATAATACAGGTTGAAAAGTCTACAAAATACTGGTGCGAGTTCATTGGCGCACTTTTTAAGTACGATGACGAGTACTTCATCAGGATCTTGTTGATATTAAGCTGTTTCAAAATTTGCCTTACTAGACGTAGTCGAAAAGTCATTTTTGGCATTGTGAATTCTAGTGTGGAAATAGAGGATGGTGCCTTTTCTGGAAAACCGACGGTGGAATGGGATGCAAATTGTTCAGCTAGTAGATTTGCTTTTCGTATTGCTGTTGTTGCAATTGAACCATCTCTTTGTGTTAGTGGTAGAATTGTGGATTTCGTAAAGTTTTGATTAACAGCTTCAGCTACCGACCAGATGTATCTTCACCCGTTGATTGAAATTTTTTCATTGTTACTCTATAAATATTTAAGTAAACCAAGTTTGTTACAATGAATTGATGGATAAACTAACAATGATTCATTACATTCGCCAATATATACCATTCAGGTACTTGATTGAGTACCTGAATTTACAGTTCACAATTCGGATGTGCCAATTTAAAAACCGGAGAGTAAATTAAATCGACTCGATCATTTAACAGGTTGCACCCGCAATGTTTATGCTTGTAAATTTCCAAGGATCCTAAATAATTGAGTTTGCAACCCTTCCTTGCATAGTGCACAATTTTCGTATTTTAGATTCGGAAACTTGTGGTTGCATGCCAAGGAATGGTTTGAAAACGTCGAATCATTTTTTCCTAGTCTGAAGGACCTTTCATATTCAGCATACCGTTTTTGGAAATTTCGTCCGCATTGTCCCACATAAACACTATTACACTCCGGACACTTAAGCTTATGAACTCCAGATTTTTCCAATTTGTCGACCTTATGTTTGGCATTGAAAAGAAAATGAGATAACTTGGCATGTGGTCTGAATGCTACTTCCACATTGTTTTTTCTGCGATTATTTCTGTTCTTTTTACAAAATATGTTAGCGTTACCCATTTCTTGATTTCTGGTTGTTTGACCTGAGGATATATTAATCTGTGAGTGAATTTCCGTCTTTGTTTCCTGACTAACTTCTGGATAGTATCTGCGTTGAAACCATTATTATGACCTATCTGTGTAATTGTATCAATTTCCCTAGCTAGATTGTCTGCAGACAAAGGCAGTGCGAATGCTCTGTGCAACATTGAGTTGTAGGCTGCTAATTTATGACTGTCTGGACGGAAAGGATCGCTTATGGTGATGTCTGTAAAGCTAGGTTTTCTGAAAACATTGAACTCGAATTTATTCTGATTGTGTGTAATGGCCAGGTCTAAGAAATTTATCTGTTTCTCTATCTCTGTTTCGAGTGTGAACTGAATGTTGCTATTGAGATTGTTCATAAATCTCATAAATTGGTTCAGCTGTCGCGTAGTACCTCAGAAACAGGCAAGAATATTGTCTACATATCTGTACCAAAAATGAAAGTTTTTACCCAGGTCGTAGTTTACTATAGTGGTCTCCAAGTTGTTCATAAATATGTCTGCTGAAAGTGGACTAAGGGGTGAGCCCATTTACAAACCTGAATCCTGTTCATAGAATTTGTTGTTGAACTGTAAGTAGCTCTGATTCAGGCACACATCGAAAGCTGTTGAAACTTCAAAGGAAGTATGGTCTACTTTGGCGTGATCTAATATGTCTAAAATGAGGGGCTTACACTCGTTGTACGGTATGTTGGAGAACATACTCTACATCGAACGAAACTAAAATTGAATAATGTGGCGTGGTTTAGTTCCTTATGTTTTCTACTAAAGTCAGTGAATTTTTAATGCTGTGAGGTGGGACGAAATTGGTAATATCTGTGAACAACTTGTTAAGACGTATTCCTAGTTCTCTTACCGGACTATTTATATACGAAACTACCGGTCTTATGGGATTATCCTCTTCATGTGTTTTTATTAGGCCATATAGTTTAGGGCAAGAGGGGTTTATGTTGGTGATTCTCCGTTTCTCTGATTTCATGAAAATGATTTTAGTATCTGAGAGGAAATTTTTCAGTTAATTTTTACTATTTTTCGTCGGGTCTTCTTGATGACAGTAAGGCAGTAAGGTAAGACATTCATGAACAATCTCAATAGCAACATTCAGTTCACACTCGAAACAGAGCTAGGGAAACAGATACATTTCTTAGACCTGGCCATTACACACAATCAGAATAAATTCGAGTTCAATGTTTTCAGAAAACCTAGCTATACAGACACCACCATCCCAAGCGATCACGTCCAACCAGACAGTTATAAATTAGCAGCCTACAACTCAATGTTGCACAGAGCATTCGCACTGCCTTTGTCTGCAGACAATCTAGCTAGGGAAATTGATACAATTACACAGATAGGTCATAATAATGGTTTCAACGCAGATACTATCCAGAAGTTAGTCAGGAAACAAAGACGGAAATTCACTCACAGATTAATATATCCTCAGGTCAAACAACCAGAAATCAAGAAATGGGTAACGCTAACATATTTTGTAAAAAGAACAGAAATAATCGCAGAAAAAACAATGTGGAAGTAGCATTCAGACCACATGCCAAGTTATCTCATTTTCTTTTCAATGCCAAACATAAGGTCGACAAATTGGAAAAATCTGGAGTTCATAAGCTTAAGTGTCCGGAGTGTAATAGTGTTTATGTGGGACAATGCGGACGAAATTTCCAAAAACGGTATGCTGAACATGAAAGGTCCTTCAGACTAGGAAAAAATGATTCGACGTAAGAAAAAAAAAAAGATTTCAAGTCATTCATCCCCATTTTTACAAAGTAACTTCATTATACCAGTACGCATTCAATCAAAATTCGTTAATAACAATAACTTAATTCACACTAAAACAACTACTAACAATCTTTGATTCGATGAAGTCTCGAAAATTCGTTATTTGTTTCTTATCATTTCGGATAAAATGAAAATGTTATACCAAGATACTATTTGTTCTGTAGCCTGGCTTCTCAAAATTTGAAATTAACAAGAGCATTATATGAATCGGCTTGGAAAGTTTTCCACCCACTGTCGTTAATTTTATGAAGAAAATCTGCGTATGGTACTAGCGAATCACACTCAATGCCTCAAAAACATGAAATCGAACCCCAATATTAAAATATAAAGCATGAAGGAACTTATTAAAAAAATATGATGATGATTCATAATTACAAACTTTTCGCAAACATTTCAATTTCTAGACGCTAACACCGTCCAGACGCTAAACGCGTCTAGAAATTGAAATGTTTTGTATAATTGTATAATTTTATGATGATTATCATGAATGATACTTGTGATGCACTGTTTGTAACTTTTAGATGAATATTTCTGCAGTTTTATCCCAACACCAAACCGTTTAATTTAACACCTCGACACGTGTTTCGATCGCCAAGTGATCATCTTCAAGAGGGAGATTAAACATGAGTTTGATCTTTCTCTCCAATACTTAAGTAATATTCATCATGAATAATGTTATTTTCTAGGCGATCAATATTTTTATTTTGTAAAATTGATTTTACTGTGGAAATTATCAGAAAATTCCATCGAAATCTGTAGTTTCCTTTCTGGCACGTTGCTCTTCAACATTGGCAGATATATATCTTCAAAGGGACAATCAATTCGAGTTCAGTTTTAAGATTTCTCAAGTCCTGTCAATTCTTTCTCTTCAGAAAGTAGGACCTGATTAGCATTATATTACTTCGTGCTGCTACTTTCTAGAATAAAATGTCATGTGTCGGTCGCCAACTTATTCTTCGAATTCTCTTCTGATGAATAACTGGACCGCTGCCAAATTCGTAGGAGCGATTAGTTGGTAAGTAGGACTCCAATGTCTCAACTTATGATGTATGACTCTAAGTCCACTAACGGAACCTTCGAAATACAGAACGCCCAGTTGTAGCAACGTAACGGTAATGCGGTGATAGACCTCCTGTTTCTAGTTACTCGTGAACCATGAAGTAACAAAAAAATACTAACCTGAGTCTGCAGAGAAAATGGACGTTGAATATAAAACCCCAACTATACTCGGATCAATAGTTCTTCAGTTCTCCAACTCCTCCAAGTGGTGCAGCCAGGAAGTAACTTATCGCCTTCACAAAAGTGGACTATTTCAATAACCTGATTTGGAACAATTTTTTCAGCAGCAGAAGCAGAATCTGCATGAAGAGAGGAGGAAATAAACTTAAAAATTCAAACATTCTAATGAATGACCAACTGGATTTGAATAGATCAACATTATTGAACTTGTTTTCTTGAAATCCGATAAAGAATCATTATTGATGTAGATGTGAGGTAATATGCTTTAGGTAATCATAATTCAACAGGTACTTACCTTAGGTAGAGGTTCAGCCTACAGTTGTAGGCTGCTTATTTATGACTGTCTGGTTGGAAATAATCGCTTGGGATGGTGGTGTCTGTATAGCTAGGTTTTCTGAAAACATTGAACTCGAATTTATTCTGATTGTGTGTAATGGCCAGGTCTAAGAAATTTATCTGTTTGTGGAGATCAAATCGTGAGGTGAAGTTTTTGAAATAACTATGGATCTTCATCAAGTAACGGCCGAATCAATAAAAAAAAGAAACTCCCGCTGAGTAAGTCACCGAACGCTCACCCTCACGCTCTCGATGAATAATCCAAACCAGAGGCATGTGGACTTAATTTTTTATATTTTTCATGATGTTTTGACAGCAAAATTTCACAATGAATTTCATACCTTTGATTCATGTGAAAATCATTCCACATGAAACTGAATACGAGTAGTAGTCACCAAACTACACCCAAATCGCTTAATCATTGCCTTTGACTATGTCTACTGCAGTAGTAGATGAAACGTTGGCCATAAAAATCTGTAGGGAACGGCAAAAAACCGGAAAACAGCCTTGACAAGGTTAATTCTGGTGAAATCTATTAAAAACTGTTTTTCCATTGATCAGCTGTTGTCCTCCTACAAACGATAACTCTCAGTAGTCGAATCTTGTGCGAGCTGAGGATTAACGAGGTAATACTTCCTAATGTTCGATTCCTGGCAGGAGATTTGTACGCGAGATTAGCGCTCATAAATCCACAGATAGACAAAAATTCTATGAATCATCGTTTCGGGTCAGTTACAATTTCATTATTTGTATTGATAACAAACAATATTTTTACTTGTGGAGATCCACCATCTTTGTCATTGCCTAAATCCGGATCTGTTTCTTCCTGCAGTTCCTGTAGAGGCCCGTTTGCTATTGCCAGTTGGTGTTCATCGGCCACATTGCTTGATTTCCCTGAGGGTATATCGTTTTGCAAGGCGCGATTATGTTAAGTGGATATTTCAGTGGCTCATTTGACAACGATCGAACTACGATAGGTTGCTACCTATATCTTTTCTCATCCCCCTATTGTTGCGAAATACGTTTTGGAAAATTGAAAAACAATAGTGAAATATGGTTTCGAAAGTACACCTGGGGATTTTTGAATTTTGTTCACATTCCGATAATATTTCATTTCAAGCATACCAGAATTATGACAGATGACTGTGAAACTTGTTATAACAATATTTTTGGTTTGGAAGATAGTATCAGCAGTCTAACAATGAGTTTAATTTCGTTCTGTAATCAAAATATTTTTAAATTTGTATGAGAGGTATGAGTCTTCAGTATTACATGTGATGAAAGCTTATGGAATAAATGAAAATTTGGGTAAACTCATCAATAACAGTAAATGAAGAACTTCAGTGCTTTACAGATCGCAAGAATATGTCTTGAATTATAGTTTCTATCCGCATTCAGTTTTTGATTATATGAATGATATCGACATTTTCTGTACTCATGATCTCTTTTGTGATCCAACATTTCTTTCACTTTTCGTGTCAGGTTTCTTGAGTAACCTGGCACTCTTCCGCAAAAGCTATATGACAATATCTGTTAACTGTTTTGCTATATTGTCTATGTTACACATATCTGCCATTCTGTGGAATATATACCAGTGGTACCTTCTTACTCGATTATAGTCAATACTTACAATGGTTTCCATACCTACAGACCCACTGTCAGAAGGTGAATACAAATAAATTCAATTGGAAAATGATCCGATATACATGATTTCAGAACAAAGGAGCTGGCGACATTTTCTAGTACCTATTCATCACACTTGATGAAGATGATAGATTTTTTCTCTGAGGAATTCTTTCAAATCTTTTCAGATAGTTAGAGGCAGATGAAAATTATGGAACATATTTGGTATATTTTATATTTGATATAATCGGCCGATACTCGATGAAAATCTATAAGGTATTTAAAAAACACTTTATTGTGGAATTTTCATCAGACAGGTTTTAAAAAATGCAATGGCTTTTTCATGCGTGTCTGTGTAAAAACTGTGTGAAGACACGCCTAAAAAAGTCATTGTATGGCGAAACACGTGTTGAGTTTTTGTTTGAATCTCACAATGAAGTGTTTCTTGAATATGGTATATTGGTGGGAGTATAATAAGGTATTGGATTATAGACAGAAAAACCAACTGATGACTTTGAAACACGATTTTTTTAATATAATTTCAAAACTGCTATTAGACCTCGACTTCAATTGTTTGAAAATAATAATGAATCTGTTTGAAATCTGTTCAAAATCTGATTTTCCGGTAACCAGCTTTCGCACCCCTACGAACGACAACCCTCATAAGTTGAAACTTGTGCGAGCTAAGGACTAAGGAGGTTTTACCTTTTAACGTGTGATTCCTTACACGGCTTGGACGATAGCAAGTGAAAATCGATATTTCAGCCTGGGGCTTGAACCATCGACTCACACATCGGTCGATTGAGTGAGTGAACAAAGCACCCACGTCGAACGGACCGGCTACCGACCGACCAATTTTCAATTCAATTTATTCACATACTATAATTTACACAATTCACATGTTATAATTTATACATTTTATGATCCACTTCAAAAACAAACAACCCACCTGAGCAACTCAATTGCTTGTGTTGTGGTCTTGGTAACAGATCAACTACATTAATATTGAGAAATACAAACAGAAATAAAAGGGATTAGGAGATGAAATAAGAGTATTAAAAAAACTATGAGTTCATGATTATGCTGATAATAACAGTAGAAGGAAAAATATGATGGCAAGAGAGGATGAGGTGTTTGATGAGGATTCGATTCTAACAAAGGAGAAAGTGTTGTTTTTGAACCAAGTTACTTCACGACGTTTCGATTGTTAGTATCCACAATTATCTTCGGGTGATTGTGGATACTAACAATCGAAACGTTTCTTCACTGTGGATGAATATGGAGCAGGTCTTTTACAGTTTCAGTGGTTCTTTTCCATTTTCATTATAGCAAAACTGTAGCGAATATTGCATATATTCAATAATTTGTAATGTTTCATCTACTACCACGTCTAAAGTAGAAATAAAAAATTTTTTTGGCGTACTAATTTTCATTTGTATGATACTTATCAATTCTGATTCATAACAATTTCAAAGAAAAAAACTCTCTTGAATAAAAAAGACATGAAAAATGATTCAGACAGGAAAAACAGATACATATATGATTAGGATGTCTGACTGACAACTGCTAGTTTAGTTAATGCTTTTGATAGGGATTTGATGAGTATTTTTTTTGTCTTACTTTGTTACCATTTTTCCTGTATGTAGTTGATCCATAGACTTCCTGTCAACTTCACCAAAAATCAGTAAGTCACTCAAGGGTGCCACGGAAAATTGTGATAAAAACCTTTCCTTATCCGCGAGAGCCTTTTATTTGAAAACATCAAACGAGTTCTACAACGAAATATTCAATATTTTACTATTATTGAGTATAATCGATCTGTCTTTTATTTGAACATTTTAATTCAGTTCAGGTTGTAGACCATTATGTCGTTCAATATTTGATTTACCCCAGCTTAATGCTAACGACCATTTATTTCTCTTTGATTATAATTATAATACTCGGTTTGCTGAAAACTTAATGGTGAAGTTGATATGTGATCTTTGATTATTTCATCAGTTCGGACTTCCATTGTCTGATATAATATAAATTGATTTGATAACCCTGAAAAAATCGAAAAGATTAAAAGATTAACCGAAAATAACTATTTTAATAAACAAAAAACTGAAATTACAAAAAAAAAACATACAAGGAACAACCAAACAAATATAAATTGAAATATTAATAAAAGCTGAAAAAATTGGAAAATTAAAAATATTATTAACAAAAATTTAAAAAATCAAAATTAAAAGATTCCAAACTGAGTTACGTCACGACGTTTCGATTGTTAGTATCCACAATCGTCTTCGGGTGATAACTGGACTTATTCCTCCGAGATCTATTTATAGGTTATGCGAGTGCTGTCACCTATCCCCTCTTCCCTCTCTCCGCTTCATTGGTTTTAGCGGGAGATGACCGTTTGGCGGGAGTTGGTCGTTTTTCGCTTGATTAGAGGTTTCCATATGTTACGTATCTCTACCCTGGCTTGACTGAATGCGTTGTTGGACACCATATACGCGGCTTCTTTGATAATCTAATTAATTGTTAGTATCTACAATCGTCTCCGGGTGATCTTTGATTATCTACTAATCCAGTACGTTTTGCAAATGATGAATGTTGAACTATTTTTTCCATTCCGATAGTATATTTTCCATTCCTTCATTATTGTGTTCGGCTGAACCATAAGCTAAATTCAACCACTTCAACTGTTTATAAGTCTTACTTGAATGAAATTATCTGTTTTCACTTCTTCCAATCGTTTAATAAATAATACTCTTGTAGTATCGGTTATTACAATAGACATAATATATCTAAATAAAAATGAGATATTATTTCATTACCACTGTTGGTACAGTATATAGCATATGTAAAAACTGACAGGAAAATTGTTTATTGTTTTATGTAACAAAACGTCACCAGGGCATGCTTAGGGGCGTAGTTCTATACATGAGAACAATACTTCAAACTAGGTCTGATCTGAACTTTATAGAGCATCAAAACTTGCTGAGGTGTGTACACTTTTCTGGTTCGGAACAGTGTTCCAAGCTTTTGAGAAGCAGCCTTCGCAATTCCAGCGACATAATTGTGCCAAGACATAATGGTGTCCATTTTAACCTCCAAGAAACTTATAGAAGCAGACAGCAGAATTGTCTGTGCTGACATTATATCCCGTTCGAAGTCATTTATCTATTTGAATTGAACCTGGTACATTAAAATACCAACATCTTTATTAGAAACATGCGACATGCGATCTTGCGAAACGTCCAAACAATGTAAACATGTTTGATGGGTTTCATGAAACGGACCCGGGACCAGCGACTTATTCCAAGGATATGAGAAGACTATGGTCAAGCTTACCAAAGAGGAAACTCACCTCAGCTTCTTGTGCAGAGCTAGAGATAACAATACACCACGAAATATTGTCAACCACCTTCAAACAAATGGTTTCATGAAAGTTCAACCATTCAAAATCAATTCTGACAATTATGTTATATATTTGTGATGCACTGTTTGGAACTTTTGGTGTAGTAATGAATATTAATGGAATTTTATCCCAACACCAAACCGTTATTTTAACACCTCAACACGTGTTTCGATCACCAAGTGATCATCTTCAAGAGGAAGATTAAACTAGTTGACTAACGTATTAAAAAACACTTCATTGTGGGATTTTCACTAAACAGTTTTACAAAAACACAAAACGTGTTTCGCCATACGATGGCGGTTATTGTATTACATACATAAAAATGACTACGTAGGCAAAACTCTGGATTTCCTTAGTTCAGGGAGCTACGAAATTCTGAAGAATGACCTGACAACTATGTACCAGAAAAAAGTTAAGGAAACTCTTAACACGTGTTTCGCCATTCACTGGTTTCTCCAAGCGTGTCTTTACTAACTATATTATACGTCGTATTCATGATAAAAACTTATGCCCTTCTGCTAAAAGGTGGTTTGCAAATATGGAATTGGTCTTTTCATTTACAAAACTACTTCTTTGCTCTTCAATTCTTTGGAAAATTGTTCTTCCTGTTCGGCCAATATACATTTAGTTACATTTAATACAATTGTATTAGTTTGAGAATGTCCATGTAGGACGAAACTGCAGTAACGTTAGTTACAATTAAAAGTGGTAAAAACATAGAAATTTTCATTTCTCTTTTCATTATGACAAAGTGTTTTTTGAATACGTTAGTTATGGATTTTCATCAGGTATAGACCAATTTCATTATATATAGTTAACTCAGTTTAATCTAGTTAACTTAGTTCAATCTTCCTCTTGAAGATGATCACTTCTTGAACGAAACACGTGTCGAGGTGTTGGAATAATGATTTGATATTGGGATAAAACTCCGGTTATATAAGAAATCATACCAAATTTGGAAATCTCGAAATCATCAGCAACCATATATCGTTTTGAATATCAGAATACAGCTAATCCTCCGAGCGTAAATGTCCTTTTCCAATGAAAGAGCGTAACACTTTTGCAGTTGTTTGTAGTTCATCGATTAATCTGAGCAATTTTCACCATCGACGCTTGAGGCGAATGTGTTTTGTACAACAGGTCTCTACACTATCGACAGTTAACTGTGGGCGGTCTTCAGCGAACAGACAGCTTAATATAGGTATTCGGTTATCGTGGTCAACCTCAGATTGAGACATATTGAGCAGTGTGAAAAAGTTTATCCTGTTCACACGAACGACTTATTTCTCAAGTGAAATGAGGTGATCATGAGATGTTTGAGCATTTATAGAAAGTGATTTTCATTTTCAAGGCGATGTATTAAATTCGTAAGATTGAAAACAATTTGGATGATAATAAAATTCGGTGACAAAATATGGAAAATATATTATCTAGGAATGAAAGCACGTCACTACACACATACTTACATACAGACCCGGCGCGTTTGTCTGTTTGAAAGCGATTAACTCAAAAACTACCGAACGGATTTTCTTGTGCATGACTCATCAATGTCTTGTGTGAATTAGTGGAAATATGACACCACACAATTTGAATTATTACCTTGGAGGCCATCACAAAATATAAAATAGAGCACGAAAAAAATCATGAAATATTTTTGTTTTGTATTGTCTTCAGGTAGATAACTAGTTACCTATTTCAAAATTCGAAGTGGACATACATTGGTTTAAGTTAATTTCATCTAAAGTGATCATTCTTGATTTCACAAACTACACCGAAAACGATTTGGTCTTCACAAACTTCATTTCGAAAAATATCACGACCTGTTTCGCTATCACACAAGCAAACTCATTATTATTAGTTACTACAATTATCAAAGAGTCGTGTTTTCGTGGAAATAAAACTATCGCGCGACCAAATAAATTCAAGCGGTCTCACACACTGATGCGATATGCGTGCAATTTAGTCGTTACTTTTTTCACTTCGAAGGTCAAAGTGGCATTTTTGCTTTGTGTTGTCTTCAAATTTACCTATTTCAAGATTGAAATGGTCAGTTGTGAATGTATGTTTGTTCGATTCAATTTTCAATCCAAGACGGATGTGTATAGTCCTAGCGGATAGCTGTAGTTCACATTTCTATTCGCTCGGTATATTCCAGCTCCCGTTTCATGTTTGGTCTTCGATCTATCTGTATACTAGGTGTTTTTTCCAAACATGTTTTCGGGATAACTAATGGTCTTCCACTCTTCATGGCTTATGATATTGTTCGTGAAGTTTGTGTTGAAGGTGTACTTCGGTGTCATGTGGTCCGTGAACATATTGAATATTGCTCCTCCACTTGTTCCGAAATTTCTGTTCGGTCAGATCTTCTGTAGTTCGGTGAGTTTTCCAGTCTGAATTGGCCCATCCTGGCCTCACCCATTATCACAAGGTGTCAAGCAGGTAGATTCAGGAGTGTCTCCAATGCAGCTGTTGGGGTAGTTCTCATTGCTACCGTCATTCCCAAACATGCAAGTCTTTGCCCCTCGCCTAGTTTGTTGATGGCGGTCGCCTGCTTTATCTTTGGCCACCAGACCAGAGATGCGTATGTTATCATGGGTTTAACCACCATCGTCTTTAGCCAATATACCATGTCTGGTTTTAGGCCCCGTATTTTTCCATAGGTGCGTCTGGCGAGCATCATTGCTACCTCCGCTTTCCTATTTATCCTGTCCAAGTGTTGGTTCCAGGTCAGTTTGGAATCTAGGATTACTCCCAGATATTTATCATCCCTCGACACTTGTTTTTCTTCACCTCAAAGTTTTAGAGGTCCGAGACCCTCCGTTTTAGTCCTCTTGGTGAATGCTGCTATGGTCGATTTGGATGGGCTTATGTTAAGCCCTTCTTCTTCGGTCCATCTTGTTATAATGTTCAGGGCCTGCTGCATGCATCCCTTCACTACATTATTGTATTTACCCTGGACTAACATGAATTACTCGTCTGCATAGCCCTGTGCTTTATAACCATTATGGTCCAAGAGACATAGTAGCTCGTCCATTACAAGGTTCCATAACAGAGGGGATAGAACCACCCCCTGAGGACAGCCCCTTGCTACCGGTGCCACGACTGTTTCCCCCCTAATGGTTGTATATACCAATCTTCCCCTAAGCATGCAGTCATCCACCTACAGCTTGTCTTGTCGATCCCTCTTCTCCTCGACGCCTGGATGATTGATTCTAACGACGTATTATCAAATGCGCCCTCAATGTCCAAGAAAAAATTTATAGGCCAATTATTTATACCTTTCATCCCATTATATATGCCAACGGAGATTGGGAAAAAATTTGTTAGTTCACAATTGAATAACTTTTTGAAAAATGGTGATGAAACGTTTTTTTCTACGGCACTCGATTCATTCAAGTGTTAAGCAGATACAAGATTTTTTTCAAATTATTAAAATGACATAAAATGTTATAAAGAAATATTTCTTTTGATAAACTCTCTTTAGCGGCAGCTCGCGCATGCCGTAACAGCCGCGCGGAACCCTATTTTCAACGTCAAATTAAAATTATAAATAATGGAGATAGAGTTGTCGGTAGTCGGGACTTTTTTATTGGAAATTTCCTCCTCTTTAACGAGCTTTTTTCAAAATTGCTTAAATATTAATATTCAAAACTGAATACCATTCAAAAAATTTTTTCTAGATGTGATTCCGAATCGAATGAGCTATCGCTCATATTTTTAAGACCTTTATCTCTATTTTTCGTGTTTATGAACTTGTTGATTGGACTATAAGTCTGCTAGGTCGCGCACTTTCAGTCGAAGATCATTCAGTACCACTTTGTTGATTTTCTTCACCATTTTTGAAGTCGTCACATCATTTAGTCGATCACTGCGATGCTTGGCAGCTCGTACGACCTCGTTTAAACTCTACTAAACAATATTTTACTGTTGCGAACGAAGAAACAAACTCGCCTAGAGCACAATACAGTACAGTTTAATATGGGTTGGGCTAATGTCTTTCAAATGAAAATATTGTACCACAAAACGATGACCAATTTTTTCCATTTTCACAAATTCAAATACTAAACAACGCAGCGTCTTCGAACCAGAAACAAATGCTATACAGCCATCTCTAGGTCAGGCCGAGTATTTCTGCGACCACCCTGGTATCCTTGAAATTCCTGAAATTCATTAGTGAAACACGTTCTGCCATAATGAACAAATTTGAAAACATTACATTACATAATTGATTCATTGTTGCAGCGACATTTCACGAAAATATAATTGCTGAAAAATTGAATTACTCCCAGATTCATGTATGCGATAAATTACACGATGGTTATTCGAATGTGTAATGCAAATCAAATTGATTACGGCATTAGAGATCAAAAATTCGGACCGAACTTCAAAAAAGCAGGTTAATTCAATGAAACTGCTTTTTCAGAGATCGGTAATCGTAGACTCGATACTGAAACCCGACAATAGGTAATGTTTCTTCATAATAACCCACTAATAGATCATGAATTTCAAACTGAGAGCGTGGTATTGCATGACATTGGGTTGTTTTAAATGTGTTGTCAATTTAAATGTCATGAGTTTCTCTAGCTCCATATCTCAATAAATATTTATTCAACTGTATTATGGTGTATACTGATCGATATAATATTTTGCACACTATACATTGATGCTGTTCTTTTTTTGTTCCAAATTTCAATTTTTTGTTTCTTTTCAGCTTTTGGCCAATTTTCCTTAACGAATTCGAATTGAACCTAATCGCTGCCGGAAAAGACAAAAAAATCAACCAGTAATTTGGCAATGATAGTATTAATGAACGTAATTTCGACGTTGATTTGCAACATTTCATTTCAAAGATCTCAGCCTTGAAGATGAGCCACGAAGTGTTCGACGTACAGCAATCCAGGACGAGGAATTGAGGATCCTGGTGGGAACTGTGGAGACACACTGTGCGTGAGATGGCGGATGATGATGATGTCTGATGATTTGAAACGAACTGGAAAAGTAAACAGCTCGAACAGTACGTACCTCACGATTTGAACGATTGAAAAAAATTGTCACGTTTTTAGATCTGTTCTTCTTTACTTTTGCGCAACCAAAACGATCTTATTTTGGATCGGATAGTAACGTGTAATGAAAAGTGGATTCTGTACAACGGAAGTCGTTTAGGACAATGCTTGGACACGGATGTGCCATCTAAGTACTTCTCAAAGGTAAAAACTTACCAAAAAAGACAATGATTACTGTATGGTGGTCAATGTCTGAAAATTGAACGAATTGAGCGTCGAAGTTCTGCCTCACCCACCACCAGGACCAGCAAAAACGGTCTTTCTCGACTTCATCCCACCAATTCATTTCCAGATTTACCATCGAAATACTGACTACTTCAATGATTCAGCAAGTTTTGGTTTGTCATCGAAATCTATTCCTCTCCTCTATGAAAAAGTTTACATCAAAGACATATTGAACAAGTTTTACCGGGGGACTGTACTACAGCCCCCCCGGGAAAACTTTGGATAGGCTGAACCATCCGATTTTGAAAACGACTTTGGGTGTACTGACATATTCTCACGTGTCGATTATAAATTGGAAAGAGGCAATCGATATTCTTCCTTACTTTCAGTGTTACAAGCCTCTAGGCTTAGGCAGCGTGAAGTTGATTTCGGGCTATCGTTTCGTTGCTGTGCCGCTGTTTTCGGTTTCAAGGATGGAAATATAAGGAAAAATGCATGGTGACGCTCCTAGGGTCACAATACTCCGGACGTAAAATAGCTTCCCAATTGGAACTCCGAGTATGAGCCGTTTCAAGGGCATCATCCTGCAGAAGTTATTCAAAAAACCACTATTTCTGACAGTCAGCCGCATGTTAGGAACATCAGTCCACATGAAAATAGCACACTAGCAACTTCTAAATCGATTTCACTATAGTGAAAATCATACAATAAACTGTATTCATTAGTTTCAATTCAGATTCTCATCAACTATCGGCAAGTTTTATTCAATTATCGAACTGGGTTTGTTAATGCTTGCAACAGCTACAAACTTAGAATAAATGAAAGCAAAGAACTTCACAATCAGAGAATTAGGGATGAACCCAACGGATCTGAATCCTTCTGGTCGGTAGCTGAAGCTTTTAATCAAAATCCATAATTCCACCACTAACACAAGCGGATGGTTTGATTGCAACAATATCCATAGAAAAAACAAATTCACCAGCTGAACAATTTCCGTCCCACTCCACAGACAATTTTCTGGGAAAGGCACCATCTACTTTTCCCACAATAGAATCCACACTGCCGGAAATTACTTTTCGACAGCATCTAGTCATGTGAAGTGCCAGTCACCTTACTTAAAAAGTGCGCAAATGAACTCGCACCATTAATTTGCAGACTTTTCAATTATTCTTACAAGAAACGGGTTTACCCTTCTTGTTGGAAGATTGCTCGCATTCAGCCTATTTCCAAAAAGTGCAAGAAAACTCTTCCAAATAACTATAGACCATTCGCTTTGCTATCGGTGATATAAAAAATCACCGTAAACCACCGTCAACCACCGTAACCGCCGTAAACCACTATATTCTCAAATATTTGGAAGGCTTCAACATCTTGAGCGATCATCAATAGGGCTTTCGGAAACAACGATCAACAGGCGACCTTCTGTAGTATTTCACCCATAACGCAATCGAGAATACTTTCACAATAAACCCTGGTGTTTCGCTGGGATCCAAGAGTTCAATATCTAGCTTTGATGACGATAGCACACATCTCGTCGTCATATTTGGATTCCAGGACATCGGCTGCGGATGCACATCTTCATCGGCAGCAGGAGGTTGAATCTCTTAACGAGGATCTATAAGTAATTTCGAATTGGGGTGAAAGTAACTAGGTTCAATTCAATGCCACAAAAACCCAGGCATCTATTTTCTCCAAAAAGATAAATGTCTCCGAACCGGATATCATGATGTCAGGGCAGACAATTTCGCTTTCTGCTTCGATAAGTTTGTTGGAGGTTGAAATTTACATCAATATGTTCAGCTTTTGCAAAGCCGCTTCTCGAAAGTTTGGAACACTGTTCCGAACCAGAAAACAATACACACCTCAGCACCTTTTGATGCTATATAAAGCTCAGATCAGACCTTCTTTGGAGTGTTGTTCTCATGTATGGAGTTCCTCCACCAAACATACTGTGAAGCTGCTGGATTCCATACAGAAAAGAGCCATCCACCTGATTGGAAACGCGAACATCACTTGCAACTTTGATAGTCTGGAACATCGAAGAAAGGTTGAGATTTGTCTCTCTTGTATATACTTTCACTGAAAGTGTCCAAATGACTTGTCATATTTGATTCCACCAAGAGCGGTACATATCAGAAATACGCGATGAACTGCGGCTGCTCATCGTTTTGAGGTTCCACTCAGTATACCTCGAACTCCACTGTTCAAGAACTCTTTCATTTGGATAATGGCGTTCATGTGGAATGAACTTCCTGAGATCGTTTTTCCAAAGGGATTTAACATTCAGCGATTCAAATTCAATGTTAATGACTACTTTCACACAGGCACTGCTCTAAAAGCGCCTTAAGGATTTTTCTGTAGGTAGCGCTTGTATTCTGTTCTCAAAAAACATCGGAAAATACACAATACCAACTATAGAAAAATACAATGATCTCCTACCTTCACATCTTATTCCACCTTCCTCGACACTTTTCTGTTTGATAATCAACATTTTTTCTATAAAAAACTTGATATTTGGAATGTTAATACTAATCAGTGATGATTATGAAGTTAACCTCAAAAATGCTCGACGGAGATAGTTATCAAAAAAAAAACTTTAAAAATGAAGATAGAGTTTCTTTTTACAGATGGATTTTCATCAAGTATCGGCCATTTTTTCAATTGTCGAAAAAGATGAAATGAAATGTAAAGGTGAGGGAGTGGATAAACAATTGTGTTTTTTTATTTTGCATTTTGTAAGAAGAATGCTAAAAAATTTCAATTCTGTGAAAAAACAATGCTTGAAAAAAAAATATCTTAAGCAATTCCAATATAAAATATATACGCATGTGCAGATAGTGTGGTTGTCTCACTTGCTCTCACACAGAGACTGCGTGATGAAGTTATTTAATCTTGACGATCCTGATCAGGATAATGAGATATACGTATGAAATTATTGTATTGTCAACGATTGTTGATGAGTGTACAAAGTTTAAAATTAGTCAAAATCGAGTCCAAAGGAGTCGATTACAAACAAACAAACATACAAGTGAAGGTGATAAAAACGTGTTAAGAAAGGCAGTTGGCTGTTAGGTGGTGGATTGCAAGTCAGTTACTTGTACGAATATGTCTGAAAAAAAACTTCAATGCTTTCTTTTCAACTGTGAACTTGTCAAATGATAGATTAAGTGATATTTCCAATAATAACAATCGTCCGCTGGTTGTAAGTTGAGAAAAAAGTCACCAGTCCAGTTGGTGAAAGATATTCCTCTTATCCATCTATTGTGCCTCAGCTGAAGTCCATCCACTTTGCTTCGTAATACATTCCTGAAATTATCGGCTGAAATCATTTTCTAGCAAAAATCTGCCACGGGCTCTCCGGGTATATGAATCCAAATATCGTTCACTCCTGATCTGTCGTTGTCTGTGGTGACGCGGTGACCACTGACGATATTACGAAAGGGCTGTTCAAACATAACGAATAAACAAAAGTAGGATTACAGCTGAGCATTAAGGGACCCTCACCAAAATAAATAGTTTCTGACGCTGTGGTGCGTTCGGGAATTGTATCCAGTAGATCCATAGGGAAAGCAGACAACGTATGTCATGAGCTCTGCACACAAACTCTCAAATCCTTTGTTTTCTACTGTTACTATTGCTATAAATGATCGAAATATCTCACAATGTACTTTTGTGTGGTTCTCTATAGCGATACTATCGACAATTGAAGGTAATGGATTCGAACGTTGTTCAGTAACCTCTGTCACATTCACAATGGAACGCGTGGGAGGCCATGGTCCAGTATTCCGCTATTTGTATATAAACGTCCAATTCAGATGTTATTGGAGTATAAATCACAGTAGCCAAACACTGGCAGAAGTAAATATCGATAGGGGTTATTTCGTTCAAATTGATGTACTTTTCACAGCCATACGCAATGGGGACGGTGAAAAATTAGCTGAAGTTCTATTCATATGTATGGCGTATAGTTAACAGGTGAAAAAAAAATCACTAGAACCAATAGAAATAATTTTGATGATATTACTATCTAGTTTTTTCTGGATAAATAACCACACCAATTCTTTGAACTGTCTTCAATGACCATTAAATTATCATCGCCAGTGGAAAACTACCTGTCTATCTATTTCAAACACTTTTCCATCGCCAGAACGAAAATACCGGGTCTATTTCTGTCATGGTGCTGACTTGGTTAGCGAAACGTGCGTTGAGAGTTTTCAATTTATTCATTTCATACCAGTTGTATCACATGTACATCAATGGAGAAAAATATACTTAGATACAAACCATAAATAATGTGAATTCATGTAAACATAATACTTCATCCGTTCTTCGAATCATCCATATGATATACACATCTTAATACTATGCTACAAACATTTTTGTCACTTCAGATAACAAAATGAAATATCAAAACTCAGTAGAAAACACAAAACTGTACACACACAAATCCTCTGGAACAGTGTTGAATATTCATAATATATAAGAATAATTTTGTTATGGAGCAGTATTCTGATATGCTATGAAATACATATCCAATAAACATGATTTTAGTTTCACCACGAATTTAAAAGAATTCAGTTCACTATCGATATTTACTGGAAGCCGCTTGTTGAACCTCATCTGTATGCAATTTAAAGATCTGTCAAAAAGAAGGCATAGAATCACTTGTCCTACTAGTATAGGTATGTGTTCAAAAGAAACTTTGCAAATTTCGTTCAGAGTGAAATACTGTTTTATAAATGTAAATTTAAGAAAGAGTTATAATTATACAGCATTTGAAATTGTTTGTGCATGTTTCATTTCGTTAGAATATGCGAATGATTCTTTTTTGTAATATAAATATTTTAGAGGCACTTACTGCCTTCCGCAGAAGACAGACATACATATTTATTTCTAAATAACACACACATAATAACAGTAATGAGTTCACAATATAAACTTTCATTTAACAGTTTAGTCGAGACAAATGGCGCATAGAGAGATTCATACAAAGCACTTTATTAATTATACGCGTAACATTACAGGAGATATGAGAATATACAAGGTCATAATGAACATTAAGCAATAGATTGTGAATGAAATTCTTTCCAACTTGAATAATTGCATAGATTTGTGATGCACTGTTTGGAACCTTTGGTGTAGTAATGAATATTACTGGAGTTTTTTTCCAACACCAAACCGTTATCGTGTTTCGATCACCTAGTGATCATCTTCAATAGGAAGATCTTCGTCTTGAAGATGATCACAACAAGTGTCGGGGTGTTAAAATAACAGTTTGGTGTTAGGAAAAAACTCCAGTAATATTAATTGCATAGATGTTGCTATTTAGTTTTTTCGATGAATGATTGATATTAGTATTTATTGTCATCATCGAGGTATACTCCGACAAACTATGTACATCATAGAAACTTGATGTTTCCTTCAGATACTTTAGGAAAAGTAACATTTCTAGATCTGGCGGACAGATTATGTTGTCGTCATCAACAATTCTAACGACACCAAGACTTGAACTCATTCATTAAAGAATGGAGTTTATCCGCAAGATCTCCATATGAATTTTGTCTGTTCGGATTTCCATTGTCTGATATGAATCTACTATGATTCGAAATCTATGAAAGAACAAATGAAATTAGAATGAATAGCTGAAATGTCAATCGTATCAAACAATAAAACATGAAATGCAAATACAATAAAACGAATAAAATAATCAAGATACAAAATGAAGATGATCCCTGAGTAAAAAAATGGAAACTGAAAAATAAGAAGAATGAAAATAAAATTTGACAACAATAAATTAAAAAAGATTTCAAGCTAAGTTATTTCACGACGTTTCGATTGTTTGTATCTACAATCGTATTCGAATGATAACTGGACTATTGTTCTGAGAGATGACTATTAACAGGTGCGAGCGCTTTCTCCTATCCCCTCTTTCCTCATTTCACTTCACCGGTTTAACGGGAGTTGACCGTTCGGCGGGAGTTGATCGTTACCCGCTTGATTACAGGTATTCATATGTTGCGTTTCTCTACGCTATTTCGGCTGAATGCGCCGTAAGATAACATATATACAGCTTCTTTGAACTTCTACTTGAACCAGAGTTCCTCCCTGTGGATAATATCAGCATGGAATCACTTGAATAATCCGCATTGCTGAGCACAAGAAAAACATAAAGCAAGAAGAAACCGTCAAATAAGGAATAGCAGAGCATGTGTGGACTCATCAACATAACATCAAGTAGTAGTATTTTCATTTCGCGTTTCATTGTTTAGTATTGTTATTTTAGCTATTCATTCTAATTTGTCCTTTTATAGATTTCGAATCATATTAGACAATGAAAATAGAAAGTAATTAAATTCACCATGGAACATTTTCAGCCACTTTCGAACAAATCTCCATGACTTATTATCCACAGCTATCATCGTATCATCAATGTCTAAGATGACATTTTCAGAACTGATATAATTTGGCATGCAAATTATGTTGCATAATAGAATTAACAGCCCTAATATGAAACCTTGGGGACACCAAGTTCAAATCGTGAGTCACATAAATTTTCCTGAAAGTTAGGTTTGATGCCAGCCATGAAAAAAATAGTCCACTAAAGTCAATCTTTTCAACTCTAATATCGTAACCGCATGACTTTGATGTTATTAGAATCAAATGCTCTTGATACATCGAAGAAGAGCGCGGCTGAATTCATTTGCTTGTTCAGTGAGATTTTGAGCTACCATACCAAATATATCGCCATAGCCATACGTTCCACAATGTTCAGTTGTGACCTAGAGTATTGCGGAATGTGTCGAGTACTCTCATATGTTCTGGAGTCTTCAAAATAACTTTTTATGGGGTGAAACTTCCAGCCCTCATATCTTAAGAAGCACACTTCGTAGCTGAACACAAAACCTCATATTTAGATGAGATGTCCATGAACGTTTCAGATCATATCATTAAATCATATTATGAATTTCTGTGGAATGCTCTCGAGTATTCTTGACTGTTCTGGCCCGTTTTAGAAGATATACGTTGACCAAACGGGCCAAACAGTCTTTCCTCTAACATAGGATCAATAGCCATAGCTTTTCAGTCAACCAATTCTCAATTCTGTTGAAAAACTTGCGAGAATAAGTAATGCATCTAGAAAAAGACCCAGTCGCATCTTCAAGAGCGGTACTCATTAGATTAAGGAGAAAATGTATCATGCTCAACCTGAATGGGATTATTTTTTATATGAAAATTCAGTTCCTGGAAGTAGAGTACATATTCTGTGCCTGATCTGCCGCGAATCGTATCAGGTTTTCACCGTTTACGTTTTTAGCTGGCGTGAAAAATCACTTACCAGATGAGGTGATCGGCTTTATTACAAGTACGAGTAAACATTTATTTGGCTGAATTTGAATAGGTAAGAGTCTCACTCACTTTGAACGTACTTGCCTACTATTATATGTTGGGTTCTCCAATCGAATCAACAAACATCATACCAAGAGGTGAAGTAAAAGGGTGGATCGATCTGACTAGATGGTATTAAACTTTCAATGTCTGAACCCGTACGAGATTTATGTACGTTCATATACTTTCATTATACTGGATTCCATACTATTCAAACAACTATTTGCAGTTCATTTTATCTGTACCAAATGAACCATTATCCTGCAAATTACTCAATTTCCAAGCACATTCCGTCGTAAATTGAATGTGAAAAATGAAGTGGCCAAATTGTGGAATGAGCCTTTTTGCGTGTTTTAATGAAACGTTCCTGAGAATATATAGCCAAGGGAAAAACCACATTTATGTCTGTTAATGGTAATCTGGCAAGTAAATTTCTGGAGAAAGTTTATTATATTCTTATGAGTAGAAGTAAAAACATTTAGAAGATATTGCAATTTCGGAAGTCTCGCTATCAATTGCTTCTCATCTTGAAATGGCAAATTAACTCGGTGGTAATTAAGGCACAGAACATTTAACTTTCGACGCAACATATTTCACACCATCAAATATACAACTGAACGTTGAAATAGTTAAGCTATTTTCAGCTAATTTTCTTCATTTCGGTCAAACAAAGTAGCTTCACGACCCTGTTCATATTCCAAGAAGCATTTTTCAGCATCTCAATAAATCACAAGGGATAGCTCACAGAAAGCTAAGGCCTATCGTTGGAATTAGAACTAACAGTTACTTCCATCCATTATACAGAGAAATAGAGCACACCGGGTTATTGAGGAAAATTTGTTTCCGAAGGAACGTCATTGTTGTCTTTCCTTGTTGAGGCAAATGAAAAAGAATTTCTACTCGAAATTTTGAGATTCTTCATCTGAAAACAAAACATATCGGTAGATATGGTATGCAGAGCATAATTTCACTTTTTGGTGTACAACAAATCTATCGAAACTGATTGTTTTATGCATGCTAGAAGTGTAACACTCTTCTCAACGTTCGCTTTACCAATCGGCGTTATAAGGAGATGAATTCAACTGATTTCTAGACATGAGTCTGAGATGAACTCTAACTTTCACTTAATTAAACATCAATATATTGATTTCTTGAGTAAATATATATTTCAAGAAAATGATGAGAAGTGAGTCAAAATTGGGTTGTTCTGAATAAAAACATTTATGAAGTGATAAGTTATATTTCAGTATTGTGAATTTATAAAAAAATAAATAAATGTTGTTGAATATCATTAATATAATCATTCATATGTATCATATGAATCATTTTCTGTGATCAGATGAATTTTTGTCTCTTTTGCTTGATATGTGGTGATATTTTCCATAAGGAGATCTACCAGTACGTTACATGCTTTTTGTAGTTCATAGTTTTCATAACACATTTTTTGAAAGCATTCAGTAGCATAGTTTTATATATCATCTCAAAAAAATCAAGCAACATTTATGCATCTGTGTTGGTTTTCCGAAGCTTGTTGAGTGACACTGAATTTTTCCAGTCTGAGAAATCGGATATGCGCCGCTCTCTCTTTGAAACGTGCTTCAGCTTTTCAATCAGTTTGACCAACATAGTTTTTGTCGCAGAACCTTGCATTTCATCAATATCATACTTCTCAATTTCCATCATTTGGATTTTTTTATATTTCGTTTCAGTTACTATTCTTCAAATCATCGAAAATTCGGTGTTTTCAGAAAAATGTTTTGTCCAGTATCTCTTCAATATTATTAGTTTTGTTCCTGAACCTTTGAAGGTTCCTCTCAATTTCTCGTATTTAACGTTAAATATATCCACTGTTTATTGTTAAGATTGAACTGATGAATATTCCTCTTGGAAATGATCACTTGGTGATTGAAACACGTGTCGAGTTGTTAAAAATAGAGGTTTGGTGTTGGGGTTGAACTCCAGTAATATCTATTATTAAAGAACATATCCAGATCTTTGATTTTGTTTTTGATACATTGAATGTTTTGGTGCATACAGGTATAGAAAATTTCAAGGGGTACTGAGTTGAACATCAAAACGATGAGCAGCCACAGTCCGTCGCCTATTTCTGATATGTACCGTTCTTGGTGGAATCAAATGTGTAGCATTTGAAATGCTACAACACAGAATAATCGATACCTTTTACCTAATACTATTTCAAGAGACAGTTACATAATTATATATATATTCTCTTTTGATAACTAAACTGATTGGCGCCCAAAGAGGTTAATTTTGTATTTTTCGTCCAACTCACGACCCATAGCTCCCTCGTAAAAACTGAGTAACCGTTTGCAACTGTGTAGCCTTGTTTTATTTTATTCTCTTTGATTTTTTTAACAACCAAGGTTATAAATGTGCCAAGTTACTTGAATACTCCCTATGAAAGTATCGATAGTAGAGACACATCTTCAACCTTTTAGCGATGTTTCAGACTATCAAGGTTGAAAATGATGTTCGCGTCTCCAATGAGGCGAATCGCTCTTTTCTGGATGAAATCCAGCAGTGTTCCAAACTTTCAAGGAGCAGCCTTTGCAACTGGCACTTTGTCGTTGGAGAAGATAACTTTTGAAGTTGAAGCTGACGCGGATGCAGATTCCAGTGAATTTTGTTGATTGGATTGAGCCAATTCAGCAAAAATATTATCTTTGTTATTTACGGGTACGCTGTTCATGACTGATATACATATTGAGCGTGTGTTGAAGGAAGTGTGTTTAATTCTGATCCTATAGCATACTGTTCCTCATTTTCTGAGAGGGTTGGAAATCCATTCTTATTTTATTCACTTACCGAGGGAAATTTCTTCAGAGTTGTTTGTATTATTTTCTGAAATAGTCTATTGAGTAAAGTCAATTTTTTTTCTTGAACCTCAATTGAACACGTCGTGTTATTGTCAGTCTTCATTTGATCGAAAAAGCCTTTGATATCACTACAAAAGACTATTACAGAAATTATTTTATTGTGGCATAAGAGGGCCACCTCATTAGCCTCATGAGATCGGAAACGATCAGTTAAAATTGAAGGAGTTAAAAGCTGCTCGAGGACAATAACGTATGGTTTACCTCAGGGAACTGTACTGGGGCCACTTTCATTTAACATTTATGCAAACAGCTCAAAACTGAAGGTGAAGCTCAAATGTAACTCAAAACTGAAGGAAGGCTCATCAGGTTTGCCGATGAAATGGCTATCCTTTACGACGATTGAAAATTGGTTAGATTTGAAGGTTGAAGTAGAACAAGATCCAAAACATATAGGTATTCGATTCGTTCAAATATACAAGTTAACATTAATTGAGCAAAAGAGCATTATCTGTCCTCCACATTTTCTTCCAAACACCTGCCGAATTTAGGACCATTGGTGATAGACAAGGAAACCCATATAGTGGGGAAAGATCAGTCAAAGTATCTAGGTATGATAATTGAGAGGCATTTGAGGTGAGACCTTCATACTGAACACCTCAAAAATGAATTGAGGGGTCTACTTACCAACTTCAGATATCTGATAGATTTTTCATGTACGAAAAATATGAAAACATTATATTATGTACTAGTACAGTCCCAAATATCATATGGTATTCTAGGCTGGGAAATTGTGACTGAAAATGATTAACGGAATGTGAATATAATTCAAATATGAATATTAAAGATTATCTACAAAAAAAATATCAGATATACCAGTGATAAGCTTTTCTCTGATAATTATATTTTTGATGTAAGTGAAATTTTCTGCCCACGAATACTGACTTTCAGCCACATACTTGAGATGAATCAAATACCTATTGAACACAATTTTGATACTAGAATGAGAAGAAATCATATAAATGTACCGACTCGTGCGAAAACTATACGACAAAGTTTTGCGGAGTTTCTAGCTCGTGAAATATTCAATGCTCAATTTTCTGACTCACAAGCTTTTTAAAATTCTCGCAAAGAATTGGATACACAGTACTGACAGAAAAACCTTTGAATACCTCGTGAACTTGAAATTTGTGTAATAGTCAAGATGACCATAAAGCCAGTTACTTCGATTACCATTCACCTGAATATGACTTTCTAGGCAAAATGTGACCTATCAACAAATCATGATCACCTACTAAACTCTGTCCCTTTACCAGTTCATGAACTTCGACTCAGTCCGTCAGTATACTATACTATAGGACCTATAGGATGAATTTTCATTATTGAAATTGCAATTTTTTTTTACAAAAACTACACCTCTCGATTTGATCTACACAAACTTCATTTGAAAAATATATCACAACATGTTTCGCTAGCACAGTAGCTTTCTCAAGTGATTTGAATACTTCAACATGTTCTTACAATAATATTTATATACTACAGGTAACCATAATTGAGACAACCTTCAAAAAATTACCCAAAACTCTACCTAAGGTACCTCTTCAACTATGATCACCTGAAGCATATTGCATCATATCTACATCAACAATAATTCTTTCTCGGATTTTGAGAAAACAAGTTCAATAATGGTGATCCATACAAATCTAGTGGGTCATTCATTGAAATGTTTGAATTTTTAGGATTATTGATTTTCATTGCTTCCAAATGGCTCAGTTTCAATCCTTTATTTTCTATGTGCAAAATTTCGAACTCTCCGTTGAATATATGATTTTCTTCTAGTTAGTTCTAGATTTTCTTCTGTTAATTGGAACTTTTTCATAGATAATTGAGACAAGACTTCTTCACTTTGTGAAAACCACCCGGTGGAAACAATTATTCTATCAATATCACATATAGTGATGCATTTCCGTTTCAAACTATTCAATTAAATGGATGTATGCTCCATTTACAATAATTTACTAATACGCTCACACATGAAACTCACCAACCGAGAGACATTAGGAGATAACTGTCGTTGTTGAGACCATGAAAAGAGGATTTGGAATGTAATCTAATAATCCCTTTAGCCAGCAATATGATAATACATTGGAACACTTGTATGTACTTGACCACATTGAGAACATTGTCTCAATCATGCAGTCTAGGCATTCGGTTCATGGTATTTCGTGAATGAGAGAACTTAGAACTAATACTAATGATCGATCTCAATTGAATGCTCTAATGTATCAAAGGATAATATTGATTCACTTGAGTTAATTGTGTTTGTTATTCTGCTGTACAAGTATCTTGAAGGAAGAGAAATTGAATATAATCAAATTGCTTTTGTTGCTATTTCGAGGTGCGATCGTAAACGTTATTCCAAATCCAACTCAAATTGAGCTATTTTATGGGGCCAAACAATTACCTCTTGTTTTTGTGAACTGAATTAGAAAAGTGGAAAGTTCAAGGTGAATTATGTGATTGCTACATTAGTTTTGTTCGTTGTTCAAAAAAATAATTTGATGTAACTTTTAACCACACAAATTATGTTACATCCCGAATAATAATCAACTGTTTTGATATAATTCTCATTTAATTTTATATATATTCGAAGGACTCTGTTTTTCAATCCAAAGTTACGAAAAATATGATGAATGAAAAAATACTGGGAACAGTTTTACTTCTGTCAATGGTATATTCAGACTCTATGTGTGGATATATAGAAAATTTACGTTATTATATTCGTTAAAAAAATTTGTTTCACTTCATTTTGCTCTTTATCACATCTGGAGAGGTCTGAATATGATCATGAAGAATAACATATGACAGTAACCGAGGGAAAAGTATTATAAATAACACGTCGGAAAATCAACCCACACAAATTTTTCTGCGTTGTACCTCATTCAGATTTTAACGACCCTCTGAGTTTGAATGTACTTCAAAGTGTGCAAAAATATCCACAGTTCCCAACTTCATAAAAAAATGTGAGAAACTTTCGAAGGAATTAAGAAAGCAATCAAGTTCAAAATCAACTGTTTACAAAGATGTGTAGATGATGCATAGAAGTTACTTTCAGACACAAACTGGAAGAAAAAGCCCTCCAGAAACAATTGCTTCCACATGTTTCGACATTGAATTAAATTGAAATTAAACTTCAGATGAAACATTCAGTTTGCCCTCCATATATTAGTTCGTCATCAGTTTTGAGTAACACTTCATTGTGAGTTTTTTAAAACTGTTTATGAAACTGTAAGATGCGAATTTTATTATTTCGGATTGTCTAATTTGATTCTACTATGATTCGAGATCTATGAAAGAAGGGATAAAATTAAAATGAATAGCTGAATTATCAATCATATCAAACAATAAAACGAGAAACGAGAGTACAATGAAATGAATGAAATAATCAAGATACAAAATAAAAATAACCCCAGAGGAAAAGAGAACTGAAAAATGAAAAGTTTAATAATGAGAAATGAGCAAAACGTTTCGATTATTAGAATTCACAATTGTCTTCGGGTGATGACTGGACTATTCCTCCGAGAGATGACTACTTATAGGTCTTACGGGCGATTCTCGTATCCCTCCTTTCCTCTATTCGCTTCACCGGTTCAGCGGGAGTTGACCATTTGGTGGCAGTTGACCGATTTCTGCTTGATTACTGGTTTCCATATGATGCTTATCTCAACGCTAGCTTAACTGAATGCTTCGTTGGGCAACATATATGTGTTCCGTGTTCCTCTTTGTTGATGATCACAGCATGAGACCACTTCATGTTATGTTTGATGAGTCCAAACATGCTCTTCTTTTCCCGATTTGCTGGTTTCTACTTGCTGTGTCTTTTTCTTGTACTCGGCAATGTGGATTTTCAATGGCCTCTCAGTTTCGATATAGAATTAGCCCCACTCAATTCTTGGAATCGCAATTCGCCTTTGGTGGCCTAGTTTTCGTGAGGCTGCTACGGATGGTGTTTCCGGATCTGAAACAGGTTGTGATCTTGTACTTGGAACCAATGCTTTTCATCCTTTCCGACAATCCTCTGACAAAAGGAAGTACAAACAATAGTTGCGAGGGGTTCTCTTCTTTGCTAAGGTCTTGCTGTCTTCTAGCCAGAGTCTGTTTCACCATCACTTTGGAGTAAGTAACCATCCCGTTGAATATCTTGATGATACCTAGTTCCTACTCGAGACGTTTCTCTTTATCAAAGCCCGAAAGCACGATCCACTAGAGTTTTGATGATTCCTCTTTTGGTAGATTGATGGTGCTTGGATTCATGATTCCGATATTGTCCCGTGTGAGTGGGTTTTCGATTTACAGATGTTTTCCCCTTAGTGTCGATCCTCTTCACCAATTCGTCTAAGAATGACCATCCGTTGTTGACTTCCTCCCGCATTTTGAAGATGATGGAAGGTCTTACGCTGTTGCTGTGCTGCAGAAAGATGTCTAGTTCTGTATTTCCATAGTTGAGTGGAAGAACAAATTAACAGTTATTTGCATAGCTGCAAAAATTGAACTTTACCTTCCACTATAACTTCATTTATGTAGTTAGAACTTGATATTACTGTTTTGTGTGGCTGTAGTAATAAAGACGATTATTTTTATTATGGAGGTGTCGTCAACGTATCTCTAACAGACTCGTGGCTTCATTTGGGCTTCTTCGACGGAGAAGTACAAAATTAAAATTGATTTTTTCCAATATTTTATGAACTGTTCAATATTTTGTAATGGAAATGGATCNGTTTCGTTCTGCCCGGAAGAGAAGGCAGCCAATTTCAAGGTTCATAAAAAGATGTTTCGGATTTGTTCATATGAAAGAGTAACGTAAACATTTATCAGAGAGGAAAGAGGAATAAGAGGGTGTATTAGATAGTATCCCTGTTCAACAACACGTGAAATTATAAGTATATTTTTAGGTTATTATGGTCGTTAGGACAACATTTATAAAAACTAGCTTGGGATCAAGACTGACCTTTGATACATTTCTAATATTTAGATTAGATTAGATTGTTTATCAATCAGAGTTTATCACTCTCTTATAGTATAATACATCTCGCTGCTATCGATCGAATATAGATTGGAAAAATATAATGAATCTGGTTCGTCTTTGAGTAAACTGATGACTTCAAAGTGATCTATGAGAGAGCTGCAGGAGGGTGGGAAGAAGTATTTGATGGAATTGATCGATACCGGGTGGAAATCCCTGAAAACTTTGTGAGAATTTCTCATTGACAGTTAACAAAATTGCGACTCGTGTTTCACTATGAAATAGTTTCTTCAGACGTGTTCACGACAAACCTGAATTCATATCTATTATTGTCAATTCTTTTTCACATCCATATCAGCATAAAATAGCAACATTCAATAGTATGATTCACGTACTGATAATTTACATATTGATAATAATAATAATAACGAATATAATATCAATGCTGAAGGCTGTTATTCTTTGCTCACTTGCTCAGGAAACATGATTTTACATTCAAAAAATATTTTTTTGTTGTGTTGTGTATTCTATCTGAATCAATTAGGCACCTAATAAACTCATGTATTTCTTTTGAAGGTTACACAAATATTCTTGAAATCACACTATTGATTGCGGTATTGAAAAGTGGCGATTACACTAACATCGAAAATTATGGCTCCATATCGATTATCAGCGTCTTCTCTGAAATCTATGAAGATATTATATCGCGTAGAATAATTGACTACTTGATTGACTATTTTCAAATGAAGACGGAAAGGTTATAGCTGTTATAAAAATCAACGGGATTGGTATTTGAACTGCACTCAAAATTTAAAAACGATTGATAAAACTTTCCTTGAGGTGATATCAATTACAAATCAATACAAAATAGTGAATTTCAAATTTTATTAATTTTTTTTCATTCACTTTTGAACAAATGAGTGAATTACGAAGTTGTTACTTTAAAACATGTAACACTTGAATTCGTAAATGAGGTACATATTTCTTAATCAATACTAATTTTCATTTTTGTGATTTATAAATATTTTCAATTTCAATTCAGCAATAATCGATGCACAATATTCTTGATTAACCTGTTTCTAGCTAACACTAATAGATTCGACGGTTTTCCCCACACGCGAGCATGCAACATATAGTTGCCCATTTATAAAAACAAATGGCTGTGATATCTTGGTATTGACGGAGACGTGGCTGTCTGACGATGAAGTTCAATTTTTTTATCTAGATGGATTTGTGGCTGTTTATTCCTGCAGAGAAGGAAGAGCTGGAGGTGTTTCGGTATAAATTTGTGAACATATTGATTTCAGTGTGATAGAAAAAGTTGATGGTTCTGATCAATATAATTTAATGGCAGTTTCATTAAAATATTTAAATCTGCAAATATATGGTATGTATAGACCACCTCAATACCAGTTTAGGAAATTTATTGATATGTTTCAGAATATATTATATAGCAAAAAGAATGAAACTATCGTACTGGGAGATAGAAATGTCAATCTCGTGAATGCAGATTCAGAGGAAACAAAAGAATACATTGATGTGGTAACTATGAGTGGTTTTAGAGTATGTAACACAGTTGACCAGAATAATGCGACTAGACAAACAAGCAAAACGAATTCTCTACTGGTTCATGTCCTGGTTAATAAAAATATTAAGTGTGATGTCTCAATATACAACTATGAACTATGCTCTGATCAAAAGGCATCAAATATTAGTGTAGATACAGGCTCAATGCCTGTATACTATAAACCTAAGTGTACTATACTATAAACTAACACACTTTAGTGTAGTTGAGCAAGATTTATTCAAACAAAAATTTAGGGACGCGTCACAAAATTGTGAATCCATTGACACAATGGATACACTAACAAAGGTAATGAATGCATGTAAAGAAGGTTCTAGTTACAAGATTAAGTTAAAACATCGCAAGGGGAACGATTGGATATCCTATGAAACTCAATAAATAACGAGATAGTATATATAAAAAAATAAATTGAACAAACCCAAATTCTGAAAATATAAATAAATTGTGGATGGACTTCAAAGTGTTCAAAAATAACGCTTGGCAAATTTTATGTTCAATTCATTGGCAAAGTAGAGCAGAGTTTTGATTT
>NW_019289740.1:103892-144990 GCF_000500325.1 Leptinotarsa decemlineata
GTTAGGATGCAGTTCCAAACTTCGACGGCCTTCAAACCCGAATGAACAAAAAAAAATAATTACTTATTACAATTACTTATTCATTCTGAAGTTTTCCAATTTATTGATCAACACTTTATGAAGCCTTTGGAAATATCAGTATAATGACATGAACACTTAACCTCTTTCATCCTTGTTTCCAAAAATATTTTCAGTTATTCTAAGTGAATCCAAAGTAGTTGATCGATGATGCACGAAGTCATGCTGCGATGAAGTGATTTAAATTATTTGAAATATAGTATCATGAATGATAATTTCGAAAATCTTGGCAAAACTGTTGACAATGGATATATGACTATACACTTTCCACATTTCTCACTTTCAGAAAGCAATTTTTGAAGAGAACTGAGTTTTTTGAATGAATTGCTGATAACAGTGGTTCCGATTTGGAAATTATTGACTTTTTTCTTTCTAAAAATATACGAAATCGAGCTGTGCTGCTTTGAACCAGACCATTCAATCACAAAAAAAACAGTCAGAATATGACCTACAGACCAATGATATCGCAAGTTTTTTAGAAAAAGAGAATTGGACGTAGCTTACAAAACAAATAAGGATATGTGTAAATTCATTGAAAACGATGAAGACAAAATAAGCGAATCGGAGAGAACAAAAGTATTTAGGTAGACATGCAGTTCTTGTTGCGAACTTCATATTGATCAGATGTGAAGTACTTTTTTCGAATTTAGGAAAAAATTTCTGAATGATCTATATGTGCCAACCATGTTTTGATAGAGGGCATGAGCTATCAAGCCAAGATTTTATGCAAGGACCTCAAAATATTTGTAGATCCCTCATTTTCGTATCTACTTTCAATTTAATTTCGTTGGTAAATTCGTGTGTATTGTGTATATGCAAATATCATTTCATAATCCTGATACAAAAAAAATAGTGTCTGTAATATAAGTATAGAAAAGTAGATAAGTATACAATATGCATAGAAATTGAATGAAACAATGTGAACCGACGGGAATTCGAAATCAGATCTCTCGTTATGTAGACAGGCGCACTAACTACGCTGATCACATTCTCTAACCAGTCATTCGTTCTGTTAATGCAAAAAGAATTGAATTTGTTGAATGTAACCAAATCAAATTTTCCACATCTAGAAGAAACAATTTCCAGAATCGCTGATACATTGGGGCTCTAGCGACCGCCCAGGCTCCGCACGGGTGCAATGCTATACTTAATATACATATAAACGCATGAGATTGCTGCTGATCATAGGACAAAGCGCGGCCTCCGACGCGCTATTTATAGGCACGCGCCGCCGGCCCCCGGCCAGTATCGCCGCGACCGCTATTACACTGCATTTTGAATACGTAATATCTTCGAAAATATTCATTCAAATTACATGCTGTGAAGCGCCATATTGATCTATATACACAATATATTTACAGTTCTCGATTGAATAAAGAATAATGCTGTATTGCTTGAAATGGTTATTGCGGGTTATCCCTTAGATATACACATATACCATGGCGGACTTTTATGTGAACCCTTTTAAGTTATACAATACTGTAGTAGATAAAATGGTTAGGTTAAGGCTTTCGTGGCAGAGATTTTCAATGTCACTATTTTCCGGGTTGGAAGGCCGTGGATTTTTGTAATTGCTTCCTGGCGTTTTGTTCGCGTAGCTAGCTTCTTCAATTGTTTATACATCCTGAGCTATTTCCGTTGACTGAATGTTACGGCTGCGTAAAGCATATTTATGTTGACTCAGGTAGTTTGGGGTGCTAATCCCAGTATCTGCCTTAGGTGAATTACGTAAAGCCTGTTCAAATTGATTCAGGTAGTCTGTTGTGATACTACCTATACCTGGATTTGGTGAACTGTCTATAACGGTCTTTGACCTTTTTCTATCTGCCGTCATGCGGTTTGCCATTCTTGAACTTTTTAGAATGGAATTCTACATTCGATTGAGGTTCATAGCTTCTTCGTTTCTTTCCAAATCATCTGTGTGTTTGTGGATTTCCATCCGAGGTCAACAAAGCTATGAAACTGAAAAGTTCTACGGCTAAAAATGGGGAAAAAACTCAGATGGTTGCACGCGCGTATCTACCTCATATCCCTAGGATCACAGACGAAATTGGAAATCTCTTGGGACAACACATCAAAACAGTTTTCAAACTCATTAGGAAGATTCAACAAAGCCTCAGGTCGGCTGAAGACGAAACGATTCCACTATCGGCAGCACTGACAGCAACAAGACTGAAGGAGCATAAAAAAATGCAGACTAGGCCAAACAGACAAGTCAGCTGTGGCACCTACACGCACTCTGTGAAGGAAACCACTAGATTCTGCTTGAAAACACGGAACTCATTGCCTCTGACCAGGGATACCAAAGTCGACTGGTACGGAAGAAGATAGAAATCCACACACGGATAATTTCAATAGAAAAAAAGAATGAAATGAAAACAGCATGACGGCAGGTAGAAAAGGGTCAACGAACGTTGTTGACAATTCACCAAATTAAGGTACAGGTATTATACCAGACTACCTAAATCAATATGAACACGTTTTACATAATTTACCTGAGCCAGATACAGGTGGTATATCAGTATACAGGCACACCAAACTACCTGGGGAGTCAACATAAATACGTGTTACGCAGCCGTAATATCCAGTCATAGATATGAACTCGGGATGTGTAATTCTCTGAGGAAGCTAGCCACTCGCGTCAGCGAAACATCGGGAAGAAATTCCAAACGATCCATGGCCGTAGTAGCAGATGAAACGTTTGGTACCACAAGCTCCATTAGATTATAGCCTACCAGCTATCTCTTGGGAATCAAATTCACAACATTTTACTCAATGAAGCCACTCTTATTCATTTGTTATTTTCAAAAAGATATTTTTCGATTTTATTTTTTATTGCCTGAGGGCCCTCAAATGATGCTGTAGATATCAGTCACTATATGTTCAAAATTGAAGCCCCACTCGCTGTTTCTATCTGTCAACCCAGAAAATATCATACGAATTTGAATACGATTTTCACCTCTCGATGAAGTGATTCAAGGCAAAAGTAAATGTTGTTTTGTGTGAATTGATTGAAATACAACGGTATCATCTGTGAGAGGTTGGAGCGGAGATGCTAACGAGCTTCAATCGAGAACGCTGCCAAATCCCTTCAATATACAACCAAACATTCCACTACATATTGTTTTCCTTTCACGAGTCCATAAAAAGTCGTAAATGCCATATTTCTATGTTTCAAAGATGGTTTACTTCATCCCTTTCATTTCTTATGTTAATGTTCACATATCATGTAGTGATGGAAAGCTATTAATTTCTTGAATTTTCAGAGGAAAAAACAAGAGCACCACAGGAAAATCCTTGAGGCGCTCTAAGAGCGGTACCTGTGGGGTAGTAGCGAATCAATCTGGATTTGAATCGCTGGAGATCGATTTCATTTGGAAAAATGTTCCCCGGAAGTTCATTCCACATGAACGCAGTTCTTAAAATGGAAGAGTTCTTGAACAGTGGGGTTCGAGGTGCATTGAGTTGAACCTCAAAACGAGGAGCAGCCACAGTCCGTCGTGTATTTCTGTTTTGTACCGCTCTTGGTGGAATGAAATGTGCCAATTCACTTGAACGCCTCCTGTGAAATAATGACAAATTTCCAACCTTTCTTTGATGTTGCAGACTTTCAAAGTTGCGACTGATGGTTGTGTTTTTAATCAGGTGGATGACTTTCTTTTGAATGGATTTCACCAGCTTCAGGGTATGCTTAGGGCGGAGTTCCAAACATGAGAACATGAGAACAAAACTCTATCTGAGCCTCATAAAGCCTCATAAAAAGTTGATGAGGTGTATACAGTTTTCTGGTTCCGAACAGTGTTACAAGTTTTTGAGAAGCAGCCTTTGCAATTCCAGCGACATGATTGTGCTAAGACATATTGATGTACATTTTAATCCCTATCAAACTTATCGAAGCAGAACGCGACATTTTTTGCTCCTGACATCATTATATCCTGTTCGAAGACATTTATCTCTTTGGAGAAAACCAATGCCTGGGTTTTCGTGGCATTCAATTGAACCTGGTTACTTTCATTCCATTTCGAAATCACCTCTTGATCCTCATTGAGTTATGAAACATCCCGCTGCCGGTAAAGACATGCATCCGCAGTCGAATCCAAATGGAATGGCGAGACAAGTGTACTGTCGTCAGCAGAACAATATATTGGATTCTTGGTTTCCTGCAATAAGTCATTGATATACAATAATTTCATTGGGTTTTATTGGACCCCACGGGACATATTTCGGTGCATCCTTTCCGAATCTCTGGTCTATCAGATATATTCCTCACAGTTGTAGGTGGCTGTGGAAAATCATTCTTTAGAGTCGTAGGGGGCTGTAGAGAATCAATCATTCATCAGAGCCGTAGGGGACTGTGTGACATGGTTAAGTTGTTAGAAACTCAAGTTTCTACATGCACAAAATAAAAAGAGGGTTGAAGACGATATGGATCCCTGGGAAACACCAGGATGATGAAAGTGTTCGAGAGATATCCATCAACGGCCACTCGCATTCTTTCAGAAAGCTGGAGAACCATACACAAAAATTATCCGACAAGCCATAGCTTCGAAGTTCAACCAGTGAACCCTCATGTCACACATGGTCAAAGACCTTAGAAATATCAAGCGCCACAGCTCCTGATTCTCCATGTTTCTTGATTACGTTATTCGAAATTTGGGTGACATATGATAGAAGTCGCGTGTTAATCTTTGTTTCCTGAGGCCATATTGATGATCGCTCAAGATGTTGAATCCTTCCAAATATTTAAGGATATGGTGGTTTACGGCTTTCTCCATCACTGATAGTATAGCGACTGGTCTAGAGTTATTTGAAAGATTTTTCATGTCCTTTTCGGAATAAGACTGCACGCGAGCAATCTTCCAACAAGAAGGAAAAACCTCTTTCTTGTGAAAAAGGTTGAAAAGTCTGCAAAATACTCTGCAAAATACAGAGTACGATGACGGGCACTTTATCTGGACTAGACGCCTTGTTGATATTGCGCTGTTTTAAAATTCGCTTGACTATACGATATTAAAAAGTCATTTCCGGCATTGTGGATTCTAGTGTGGGAATAGTAAGTGTTTTTTTTCGTAAAATCGACTATGGAGTGGTACGCAAATTGTTCAGCTAGTAGATTTGCTTCTCCTATGACAGTTATTGCAATTTGAACCATCCGCGTGTGTTAGTGGTGGAATTGTGGAATTTTGATTAACAGCTTCAGCTACCGACCAGAAGGATCTAGACCCGTTGAGTTCATTCCTAATTATCTGATTGTGAAGTTCTTTACTTTCATTTATACAAATTTTGCAGCTGTTGCGGGCATCAACATACCCAGTTTGGTTTTTGGCACTGAGATTTTTGTGTCATTGCCGGCAGACGAGGCGACAGCTTGCTCGCAATCTTTGTTGAACCAAGGTTTGCCGTTGAAAAACAAATATATGCATCCATGGATGATAAAATGATTTAAGTTACTTCAGAAGTACACGTTGATGGATCATCAAACTGAAACAAACATTTAGCCAGGAAAAATTTCGGAAATGGTCTTGAAGACCCTCTCGCTCAGCAGATCTGTTATGCCATACTTTGCGTGGCTTATATTGTTCCTGGACACTAAACAACATAAATTTATATTTTGAAGCAGTCTGATAATCGAATGTTACAAACGTGGTTGGGAAGAATTTCCAAAGCATTGGTTTTGTTTTACGTAGTAAACCATTTTGAAGGTCTCTATGGTCGTATTTTTGTTTTGTGTTTCTTTCAGGCAACTATGTACTTACTCGTAGAGTACACAAAATGAGACGTGGCTGGTGGAATAAGTACAAGCTATGCAAACCGAATTATTCGTAAAAAAGAAATAAAAACTTTTCATGCTAGTCGCGTTTTAGGCAGGACTTACGCATAGCATGAAACAAATTTGAAACTTTTCGTTCATCTATCCTGAAATATGGTCCTGTTTTATCACAAATATAAGAGTCGAATCCAACTGGTAATCAACAAATACATTTCAACTTTTATCTTTTGGGAATTTCGGGAAAATGCAATCTCATTATTGTTGAATAGGTGATATTCTTTGAATAAGTTACGGGTACCTAAACAGAGAAATATATTTCAGGGTGTATATTTGAAATTTTATTTGGAACATGTCTTTTCCTTCAATCAAAATTTGCAGCTCTTGCCATGATATATAACTTGTATACACATAACGCTTGTTATTATCAAAATGATGATTTTGCCAAGCAAGTTAGCATCATCAGGAGATGTCTGAAACTCATGAGGTAGATTGAATTTTTCGTCAACACGCTGACGAAACGTGCCCTTAGAATATGTGAATCGGAACACCTTCAAGAAGAATTGGAACATCTTCAAGTGGCTTTAATATCGAATGGATACAGTGTAACCGAGATCAACAAGGCTATGAAACTGAAGACTTCCACAAGTCAAAATAGGGAGGACAGTCAAATGGTTCCACGTGCATTTCTACCGTACATCCTCAGGGTTACAGGGAGAATCCGAAAAATCTTAGAGAAGCATAAAATAAAAATAGTATTCAAGCCAGGAAAATACAACAAAGCGAAGGTATATCGTATACCGTGCACCTATGGAAAAGTTTATATCGGTACCACCAAAAGGTTCGTGGGTACAAGTCTGAATGAACATCGGAAAAAGTGTAGATCAGGTCAAATAGACAAATACTGTTTGAAGATGTGAATCTACTTGCCTCCGATCATGGATACCACAGTCGCCTTGTACGGGAAGCCATAGAAATCCATAAACATACGGAGAACTACAACAGAAAAGAAGAGAGGGTGACGCTCAACCGGATTTGGAATCCCTTACTCAAAGACGCTAAAGTGGCAACATCACATTTGTTACGGCTATTAGAGACGACAGGTCACTCATTAATGAGTCAAGTAATAATACCGTCACCAATAACAACCCGCTAACAGGTACGGCGGGAATAGATACGTCATTAACAGGTTATAACACTTCGGCCAATAGCAACACATCAACAAGAGAGGCGGTCTATCTGAGTCAACATGAACCTACGAACTAGAAATCACTAGTCATCTGTGAATCATCACGATGAATAAATCTCTGAAGAAGCCAGCCACTTGTGCTGTCGAAACATTAGGATGCAGTTCCACACTTCGACGGCCTTCAAACCCGAATGAAGATAGTAACACTGAGGTCTTCATTTCTCATTGAAATATAGTCACAATTAACAATGTTTATAAATTTATAGATGAAAACGCCGAAGATCACTTTATCAATATACTCTGTACAATGTACATCAACCTCTGTCATTATTCTTGGTTTGTTCTGTATGCTATTTGTGCACCAAACCAAATCAATGGGTATAAAAGGAGTTTTATGTGTTTCTCAGAGTCAGTCGAAAGTGATTTTCGATCTTACGAATGTGACCTGGACATAAACAAAGACGAAAGCTACAAAACAAAAGCAGAACTTTATTTCATAATGAAGTTTTTACTTCATTTTATACTGTGGGTCCAATTCACATCATTAATAAAAAAACTACTACCAAAGATTATTCATTCCTTATGATTGGGTCAAAATATTTTTCTGTTTAAGCGCCCGTGAAAGAGCTGAACCACCTGTCAAATTTTTCAAGGAGGCGAACTCAAAAGTTGCTATTTAATAACATGCTTTTTAATAACAAGACTGAAGTAACCTGTGAATATTTAATACGGGCAACGAACTGAATCTATGAGTATGAGGGTAGTTTCATGTTTCATTCATGAGGAAAGCCAATTCAAAGCGATCCTCGATCTTGCGAATGTGACCTGGACAAGAACAAAGACGAAAGCCACAAAACACAAAACTTTGTTTCATAATAAAGTTTCGACTTCGTCCTGTACTGTATAGTGTATATTTCATTGATTGCGCCAGAGTTTGGCTTTAGGGATCCTGCGACACGCCCGCCGCGCTCATCCTAGAAGCGCGCGTTGCCGCCTCCAGCTTTTGCCATTCCAGCCTGTTCTGTTCTATAGCTGCTTATTTATCGTGCGGCTGTGACCTCAAACGCGCCGTTCCTCACCTGCCCCAGCTGTTAACTGAGGCGCACGCTGCTTTACCGCCGTCCGATCTCACGTCGCGTCATGGTCTCCGACTCGCGCTGACTGAAAGGGCTTCTTCAGCGTAGTAAACAATATCAGAACTACGCGCTCCACGTGACATGACCAACAGACTGAATACGCATCCTGATCCACGCAATCTCTTCAAAACAATAAACAAAAACCGCGTGACTGATCGCGAGTGACGTGAAGCTTAGTGAAATACGATTTATCATCGCATCGCTGCTTGGTCAGCCAGGTTTTTTTGTTGACAGTACGTTACAACCATTGCCTTGGCTTCTTCACCGGTTTTTGTGGGCTACAGCCTGATCGGCGTGTACCCTTGTGCCGTTTTGAAACCCGAGACTTCTGCCTCTTCTGCATCCGTCGGTCCTATTCGTAATAACAACAGAATAGTGAACAGATCTGTTCCTTACCCACCACAACAATCTGTACAAGTGCAAATACCAGTGCAAGCACCAATTTCTGTGCAAGCTGTGCCTCAAAACACACTCGGTATTCAAAAGCCAGTTGTAGAGCAGAATCAGGCGACTGTCAATTTGGCACAGCCTACTCAAATTGTGGTGACCTCTTGTAGTTGTAGCAACAGCAACTCAAATAACAACCCCGTGTCAACAGAGACTCAAGAAGCAGCATCTACCCCAATGTTGTTCGTACCCTTCACAGTACCAAACTTTGCGCCACCTATGGCCGCTACAGCATTGCAGTCCAACTGCAGTCCCTCCAAGGTAATCACATATTTATATGCAAGTTTTCTTCTGTTATGGCTTTGGAGTTTCTTTTTGAATTCATACAAATTATGAATTCTGATTACTGTGAATAATTAGAAATACGAGAGTTGAATACATTATGGAATCATTCAGTTAAAGTGAATTATATTTCGGAAAAGATCTAATTCAACTGTCCTATATTGATTTACTGTAGTATCTATTCGTGAAGTGGAAAATAAGTAGATAATCGAAAGAAACATATTAGGTTTCATTGCCGTTTTTTCGATGATAATATTACATACACATAACCAACACATTCATAATCTTATTTTTATCTGAATTTAATTTTTGTTCAATTTAGAATGGTTCAGTTAAAAAAGTAATTCTTCAATGAAACTTTTTTCTATTTTTCCATATGTTCTGAAATAACGATTTCATTCGTGTATTTCTTGTATAACTCGTGAAGTAAAATATAGCTATGTTACCACATACTCTAACACAATCAATTATAGTCTAATACTCGATAATACTCTAATAAATAATTAACTATTTCAAGATAGTTCATATGGTTTTCAATAAGTTACTATAGTACCTTCCAATTTCAATTTTGCACACATGTATAGCTCTGAGAAGTGGAATGAAATATTTATCAAGTTGTTCATCAAACAATGTAGGTCCATGGATATACATCTGATTTGAACGTTTTTTCTTGAAATACTACGTCAGACTGAGAAAATGTAAACATTCTGCTGAATCTATCAAAAGATTCAGATTTTATAGCCACGATTATGCGTTCATTGAAAGCATAATAATGAAAACAGAAACAATACTTCAAAATACTCATGAAACGAATATCCACGTATAGCTTATTGAATAACACTTTCGTCAATCGGTTACGTTTAACTACTGTTTGTATGGTATAGAGAAATATATTTTATATCGGTTAATTACTACAATATCTTGAATGCTCCTTATAATCATCATTTCTTGATAAATTTCACAGGAAACAACTCATTTTTGTCGGATATTAGATACAGGTCTGCAAAAAGAGTTGTATAAATTTGATTGTTACTCAACAACGCCCTTCAGTAAGTTTTGGAAATCATTATAATCGATGGGTAGAGTCGAATTAATCTGTATTGTGAAGGGTTGAAGCTGTTGGTATCTCAAAGGCCAAAAAAACCAATACAGAGAAATAACGCTGCTGCCAACTAGTCGACGTAGACTGAAGAATTGACGGTTCGTATTGGATAATGTTCACTAACCGAGTTTTATGATTGGCTGAAGAGTCATAAAATTAAATTTGAAGTCATGTTACGGTGACGAATATAATGCGAGAATGGTTAGAAAAGTCGTGTTGTCAATGTTCAGGTCAGGAACTGATCGTGATTTGAGTGTAGAAATTCGATATTGGTGCAGTTATAATTACTTGAAATTTTCATTATCTTTTTGAAATATGGCGTCCTTGGACAAGTACTGATAGTAATAACGAGTGTGATAACCAAGCAGACTTTTTTCTGTGTAGTGATTCCAATAGCGATGATGAACAATGCGAAAAAGAAATACCAGTGAATAAAATTCGGATGCATTTGAATATTGAAACACAGAGAGTATATGTTTCAATGTATATAAGAATCTACATCTCAAGTTTGGTTTCGAGGGAAACAAACTATTACAAGCAACATCAGATTAGACCGAAATTCCTTTCTCAACTGTACGTAAAATAGTCGAAAACAAATCTTATGAACGCAAGACGCGATGTGATACAGGATTACCAAAACCTTTAGATGTTCATCTAATAAAATCATAAGAAAAAACAATATACTACTGTTACAAAAGCAATGAGATTCCTATAACTGAAATTATAAGAAAGTAATTGAATACTTCCGGCCATAATGTGAGCTGCTGGGACAAAACTCTTCAGAATTGGATAAAGAAACCAGGATTCAGATTTAAAATAATAAGCAAACGTCAAGCAGTTATGAAAAGCAGAAGAATTGGGGAATTGCATAACAAATACTTATAACAAATAACTGAATATAGACAAGAACAACAGCAAATTTTCTATTTGAACGAAATTTGGTATGCCAGTCACGACACAGTTACGAAAAGGTGGACTGATGGTTCGAGAATGTGTACGCCTAACATGCCTGCAAACAAAGGATCGCAACTAATCATTTTGCATTGCAGAGGAAGTGAGGGATGGGTTTCGAATTCTTTGAAATTATGTGGAAAAAAGCTTGAGGACTGCAATGTTGATTATCGTAAGAACATGGGAGCTAATATTTTTGAGGAATGGTTTGAAAACATGTCGATAGTTATTGACAACGCTTCCTGTCATTCGCGACAGCTCATCAAAGTACCAAAAAAAATTCGAGGAAACATGAAATACAAAGTTTTTTAATGGATACCAATTGGTATTTTGAAGATAACTATACAAAAAACCAACTACTTAAAGTTTTACAGACAAAAACATTTGAAAAAGTGTATGCCCTTGAGAGTTTTGCTGAAAAGTATGGACACACTATACTGAGACTTCCCCCCTATTTTTGTGGTACGTGTGGTCTATCTATCGATGGTCGGATCGACCAAACGAAATTAATTTCTGCTTTTCATAGTGGGAAATAATTTGCGACGAATCTTCCAAATTGAAGACGTTGCACAGGTGCCTGATAGTTTTACTTCAACTCTCTGCGCGACATTAGTCTTCCTTAAGAAGACAACATCTGCCGCGAGGAATGACATCATCGTGTTCACTTACTCAGAATTGTTTTTGAGTAGAGCTGAGTCTAGTAATACATTCATGGCTATCTTAGCACCACTGATGGATCCTAAGTGAGTAGAAACAACACTGTGTGATGTTGAATTACAATTACTTTGTTTTTGCGTAGTTGTCTTGCAGTGAAAGACAGAGGACGACTTTCGTCGAAGCTGAGCTTTGCGATGGTTCGTGTTGAAGAAAACTTGTTCATTGTTGATATTTGTGGATTGAGACGTCTTCGTGAGGAGAACTTCCATTCACTGCGTTGACTGCGGGGATGAGAGTTATGTTTTAGAGTATCAGCAACGACCGATGGAGATCATCGTGTTTTTCGTTGCTGAGACTTTGAGGTATAACCTTCATCCTCCCAGTCAACGCAAATGACACTGATGATGTCTGCCACAGACGAAACGTTTGGTGCTTCAGTTTCCATCCAACCACGGTCTACCAGCCTGTATTTTGTTTTTTCCAGTCATTCACTTTTATGTTTCCAAAAATATGTTCTATTGAGTCTATCTATGTTAGTCAATGGAACATTCGATTTACAAAAATTTGAAGTATTCTTGACATTCGATTCAACCTTTTAGTGTAATGGAATTGATAACTCGAGTAGGAAACTATTTATTGCTACTGACTTCGGCAGTACTGAAATTGAAACGATACAGAGATGATTAGCATGGCCTCTGCGCAAGGATGACACGCAAAATCGTGAAGCGTTCCACATTTTCAAAATTAGAAATGATCCACTTAGAGCCTGTGGTAAAGTCACCATTTATACTTAAAAACTATCGCTTCAGAAGTGGTTCCAATAACGTCAGAACTCGGAGTCATTGCAGTTCTTCTCGAAACCCCACGCAAAGTGTGCATCTGTAACGTATATATTCCACCGAATGTAGATATCACCTTTCGAGATCTTTCTTGACTTGGAAATTCAAAAGCTGCCGAAACCTTTCATTATTGTAGGCGATTTCAATGCCCATAATCATCTATGGGGCTACTCATCTTTCAACGATAGCGGAGGAGTCTTGGAGGAATATAACAACTCTTCCAATCTCGTATAGACTTATCATTTTGCACGCCAATGATCTCTACATCGCTCTCTTGGAAAGTATCATCTTAATCATACAATGGTGATCATCTCCTAATCTTGATTGAATGTAACGAGTTCTCAAATCAGACACCAGTATATCATTCCACATTGAAACTCAAGAGCGAACATCATGAAAAACGGACTCCATATGAGAATCTCATTGAATGAAAGTTATCAAATATTTCTTTCCCAAATTCCGATAATAAAGTGGAAGAATTCACAAAAATTGTAATCGAATCAGCGTCCACTGCCATACGGAAAAATTCACAATCAGCACATCACTATCCAGTACCATGTGGAACGATAAATGTCAGGCAGCAACAATTGAGTGTAAACGTTGTTTCAATAAATTGAAACGACACTTTTTCTTCGAGAACAAAGTCGAATTCAATAGTCTCAGACCTCGCCAGCGATTATTTCTGAAGCAAAGCAAATGGGAAACTTGGGAAAATTATGTGAGCACTTTTAACCAGCACACTCTAATAACCGAAATATGGAGAACGTAAACAGGATCAAAATGCCGCAAGGAAATAACATAGTTTCCTCCCTTGTTGATGACGACATTGTCACATCAAACAGTCGCGAAATAGCTAACATTCCAGCAGATAATTTCCAAAATCAGTTCAGTGACGTCAATTTTGATATTAACTTTTCAGAAATGGGGGTAGTCATAAACGCCAAATCTTTTTTAATTGAATATGACGACGAAAATTGACTTAATGTCGATATAACCATGGACGAACTCGAAGAGACACTGTCTGAAGTGAAAAGCCATACTCCGGGGCTGATGACATTCCATATATATTTCTCTATTGTGCTGCCTCTTCTGAAATTGAATGTATCTCCATCTGAACCTGATTCATATAGACCTTTTTCCCTTACATCCATCATGTGTAAAGTGTAAGTGAAGATTTTGAACGTCAGATGTTTTCCAGATAATTTCCCAACGAATTGATTTTGCAAGACCCGCTCAACAACAGAAAATCTGATCATCGTACAGTCTGTCATCCACGAGTTTGTCGCAAATCGTCAAGAAATTCTAGACATCTTTTTTGATATTTGTCGATCATTCAATACAGCTTAAAATCGCAATGTATTGGACCAGTTGAAACCTACTCACCACCATGGACCATAAATATCCCATTCTGTAACAACAAACTCTCCGCTCACAGGAAAAATGATACCACACCAATTCTTACCCAGAAAGCTTCCTCTGAGTTAATCTCAAACTACAAGGAATACAATCACTTATACACAGATGCCTCAAAATCGTCTGCCGTCAATCTGTAGTGTTCAAACAGGTGAATTGTACGCCATAGCTCAAGCCGTAGCACACTGTGAAAGACTGGAAGGTAACTGTTATTTTCACCGATTCTCTTAGCGCAATCCATGGAATCGGACAACTATACCCAAGCAATGTACAGCTTGTTCATATTGAGAAAAGGTTAACCAAGCTAATGTAGGCTCATAAATGTATCAAACTAGTCTGGATACCTTCCCATTCTGAAATCAGAAGCAATCAGAGAGCCGATACAGTAGCTCAAAATATTACCGTTAACACTGAGACGTCAAGACGAGTACTTCGACCACGCTACTGAAGATGACTGTCGCAGTTGAAGTTGAAACGTTTGGAGATTATAACCAAAGAAGACCACGGCTTATTCCGGAAACCAAACAAAACAAATACTAAGAAACACTTGGGAAGAAAGATGCATTGCCTTGGTAACGAATAAATTACGAGGAATAAAATCCGACATGTGCTCCCAGAACTACCAATCGGCCCAAAGAAGACCTCAAGTCATTCTTACTCGTCTCAGAATCGGACACAGAAAACTAACCCACCAACACCTTATGAAGAAAAAATATGCTGCGGAATGTGATGTTTGTGGTGTGATCAACAGTGTGCAGCACATAATCATGGAGTGCCCAGTTTTTTTAATATGGAAAACAAGAGGCAAGACTTCTCAGTGATTTCAGTTCTGCATTAGAAATAGTGAACTTGAACTCTTCATTAATTTTTTCGAAATTTATTCATATATTGAATAAAATATAATTATATCAAATTGTTCCTTCGTTAATAATCCCTCGCGGTTGATGTGATTATTTTGAAAAAAAAAAACTATTGATTTGTGTCTATCTTCTGTTCACACTATCGCTTCATAGAAAAAAACCGAAATACGTAACTGTAAAAAACGTAAAGTTCGATAGAGATATGAAAGTCAACATTTATGACATTTTGTATCCTCCTAGCTTCGAAAATAAACGAGACATCTTTTGAAAAATGAAAACTTCTACTGCACCTATCACGTTTGAAAAAAAAATTTATTGAATTCCACATTCATAGTTATCCTCTGTTATTCTTATCGTGAGATGAGATTTCTTATCTCTTATATATTTTTTGTGAACAATTTCTTTTGAATTGTATTCTGGTAATATTTTTCTGAATATAAAATGCTTTGCTGAAATGTTGGTGTTCCTTTTCGAATATAACGGAAAACGAACAATGTTTTCTTACCAACGTTATACTTCCCATCTAGAATAAGAATATATTTTTTGCGAACGACACCCTCTGCTTATGGCTTTATATCAAATAGAGGCGATATGAGCCAACAAAGCTTTCCAGCGATGTGAATATTTGAGTCATAAATACACGCGATCCCGCTTGTGCTTTTTTGGACAGACTTCCATTGTACATGCAACTGAATGTATTGCTTACATTTGGGCATATTCCATATTTTGTGTATCCTGAAATAAGATTTCTTTCGAGAAGTGGTTTCAGATCTTTGTGGAAATTATGATTGAGAAATCCTTTTTACGAAATTTTCGATCTATTGTCTGATTTTTATATTATTCACTGCCTGAATTGAAACTGATCATATACATATTGAAGAAGAAAATGATGGTGCTTACTGCTACCAATGATGAGATGATTTTGATATATAGTACATTTCTTTAATGACCCCCCATCCTTTATTTTTTGAACGGGTCAACTCAAAAAATTGAAATTTGCGGTAATGAAATTAATATTCATAAATACTTCATTTTGAAGGAAAATTGACAGGCTACACTTTCATGATGGCGACTGGGGGGCATCTGAAAAAAAAAATTTGATGGAAATGGGGGTCTTGTTACACATATTTTTGAAGCTCCCGACAAATAATTCACAACCCTTGAATATTATGTCAATACCTTCAACTACTACAAAATGACGAAACTTTAAATAATTGCCTGAATACATTGACATTTAACTACATAATATGAGGTTATAAGCTTAAGGTCGGTTCAGAAGATACTCGAAATGATTGCCTTGAACTTCTTAACCTATGAACAGCCTATTCGATATTTCACGCCGAACATTTTAGAACACAGTGACGTCAGAATCTCTACAAATATTCATTATTCTCTGCAGTATATCCAATATCGAAGCAGGTTCAGTTCCGTACATCTTCTGCTCCAAATAGCCCCATAAAAATCCAAAGGTGTCAAATCTGGTGAGCGGACTGGCTATTCTGTAGGACCTCGACGGCCAATCCAACGACCGGAAAAAGTAGTATTCAAATATCTTCTTACTTGTCTGAACTGATGGGGTGGTGCTCCATCTTATTGGAATACAATATCCTTATCGATTTCAGTAGTTTCCAGCATATTCAAATACAGTTCTCCTATTGAATTTTGATCAATAAATAGAGGTCCTACGATATGGTTTCCCAATATTCTTGCCCAAACGTTATTTTTTTTTGATATTGGGTATGTGTTTCCCGGAAAACGTGAGGGTTGGTGTCACTCCAATAATGTCAATTTTGTCTGTGAAAATTGCCGTTTGAACAAATATTGTGGAGATAGGTAGGATGCCTTGCACTGGTTTCCGTCATGATTTCGCAGAATTATGTTCTGAGATCGGGGTCATCTTCAGTTAATTGGTTTTTGTATAGATGGTACCTATTCCTTTTCGAAAGTTCCCAGACAGTTGAAGGAGACACCTCACAAACATTCGCGGCGGAATAAGTAGACTGTTCGGGATTTACTACTATCTCACGAATCATGTGCACTTGCTATTCTTCCGGAATGGACGGATGAGCTGGGGGCTTTTTGTTATGTACACTATCGGTAGTTGTGAATTTCGATGCAAGTTCCCTCAAATATTTTCTACAGATAGGACGATTCGGAAAATGTTCATTGAAAATCCTTTCGGTCTCGTGAAACTTACGCGCCAAACCGTAAATGAAAATCGCTTCACTTTTTTCTTCAATGGACTAGAATTGACCATTTGACGTGGTACCTTTCTACTAGTAAAACCGAAAATTAAATGAGAATATTCTAACTGAACGATGATATTCATTGTCGTACTGATATTTTTTGTCATTCTTATAAACAAAAAATAACTTAACAAACTTTATCGGGTTGTTGGAATTGCCATATGGCAGATAAAAAGTTATATTTCTAGAAATATCAATATTAATGTGTTTGTCTTCAGGAAATTATTTAATGTTCCGCCGTTTTGTAGTAGGTGAAGATAGTGACTTAATATTTTAGGGTTGTGAAGAATTTGTCAGGAGCCTCAAAATGATGTATCACAAGACCCCACTTTCCATTCAATTTTTTTTCCCAGATGGCGCCCAGTCGCCATCTTGAAAGTCAAAATATGCATTAATTTCAGTATCTCAAATTTCAGTTTTTTATGTTGACCCGTCCTGAAAATAAAAGAGGGGGGCATTAAGGAAATGCACTGTATGCAGTTCGACGTGTCGGCTTCGACTTTGAAGCCATTTTCAAACACTGAGGTTTTTATCATGCTGTAAGGGGGCTTTGTGACTTGACACTGGGATTTCAATCTGCCTTACTCCCAAACTTCGACAGTGAGTAGGCAGATTAAGACCTTTGCAAAGACAACAGCGATGAGACCTGGGAACTAGGCAATTGAGACCTCAGTGTAGAGATAGCTTTTTGAAAATGGCTTCAAAGTAAAAGCTGAAACGTCGAACCACTAAAAACACCAGACACGGTTCAACACGGACTTTAGATCATCAGAATGCTGACCACAAAAAGTGAGAAGAAATATTTGAACTGGCAATGCTGTTCAACCTTCGGAAATATTTATAGTAATTTCCTCATGACTATGATTCAGGTTCATTTAATATTCTCTACCTTTCTACAATGATAATTATAAAGTGGTTGTCAATATTTGTTGAAGAGTTTTCAGTTGTGGATGACGCGCAATCTCCTCAACAAATACAAACACCCAATGAAATATCGAGATTGTCTCTTCGAACTCCACATACTCTATTTGGACTACTCTGTTGGATAGATGTTTGATTGTTAGTGTCCTCGGTGAAATTATGCCTTTTCAATTATCCAACCTCAACAATATACCAGTTTGCCGCAATATGACAAAAATTTAGCCGAAAGAAATGCAGAATGCTGTCATCCTTGGCTCATTGCATCTGCTCAGGGCATATAATTCTTGGACTCGATGATCGTTCACCTAACGGTGTGATAATTGATTAGTGATGCCAGCGTATAGAATGAATGGGTTGGAGCTCTAGGAATAGGACTGGACTGGTATAATCTTTTCAGAAAAAAACGTTATAGAGGTACAGAGCAGCATATTATATGAACAATACGGTGTTGCCACAGAAAGTTGTGGCTGAACATTCAAAAGAATAAGTCAATTTTGGTTTCGAGGAGGTCCAACTTTTATATGAAATTTATGCCCAAAACCGGCTCCTAGTGGGCGGTAGCTACCAAGCATAATTTTCTAATAACACGGACGGCTCGTGAAAGGTATCATTTGAAAACATTTTATCTCATTATTATAATGTTAAATTGGTTCATTCGCTATCCAGAAATTTGATATCGAAATTTTTTAGAAAAAAAACTTAACGTGTGCCTTATTTCTATCAATGATGAAAACTAACACCAAACAACATTGACTAAAATGAAAGTATCCAATAATGACCACCATCAATTGGGTGATTCAAACATATTCAACTTTGGACATTTGCAGTATGTTTTGATAGTACTTGTGATCATCAATAACACAATGGCAAGATTTTTGAATCGATAGTATTCACCGTTACCCAAATTTGCCCTTCCAACACTGCGAGAAAGTTAGAGTGTCGTAACGAGATATGTGCAATAGCGTTGTAGCCACTGTTATGAAGAGATTAATTCAATGGCGAGTGGCTAGCTTCTTCAGAGGTTTAATCATCATGGCTTGCTGTCCGATGACTACCTTTTAGGCTTCGTAAAGCGTATTTATGCCTTCTCAGGTAATCAGTTGTATTTGTACCTGTATTTGTACCCGTACTTGTACCTGCACTTGTACCTGTACTTGTACCTGCACCTGACCCTGAAATGGGGTTCCATATTCGATTGAGGTTCTTCTTTTCTGTTGAAATTCTCCATGTGTTCGTGGATCTGTATGGCCTCCGGTACCAATCGGCTATGGTATCCCTGATTGGGGGCAATTATTTGTGTTTTCAAACAAAATTATGTGGTCTCCTTCACTAAATGCGAATTCTGCCACAGCTGACTTGTCCGTTTGTCCTAGTCTGAAGTTCCTTTCATGCTGTTTTAGTCTTGTTCCCATGGATTTTGGTCTCGGTCTTTTCTGGTCTCGGAGGCACTGTATCCATTCGATTTTAAGGTCACCAAGGTATTTCAGTTTCCTCTTCGGATGTTCTGGTTCACATATTTTTCGAGCCCGTTCCGTTAGAGTTGAGATGACTCCTCTATTTTGGCTAGGATGGTGGTAGTGCGTGCAAGTATCTATTTGTGTGTGTGGGTTTTCGATACACTTTGTGGGTTAGTCTGGTACCACATCGTTCTACTAGTACATCTAGGAAAGCTATCCGTTGGTCTTGCTCAATCTCCATGGTGAATTCTATGCTCGGGTGTAGGGCTTGGGTGTTGGGCCACAAAATGTATCAAAAACTCACACACACAAATAGATTCTTGCACGCACTATCGAATTACCATCCTAGCCAAAAGAGAGAAGTCATCTCAACTCTAACGGAATGGGCTCGGAGAATATGTGAACCAGAACATCTGGAGAGGGAACTGAAATACCTTGAAGTGACCTTGAGATCGAAGGGATACAGTGCCTCCGAGACCAGAAAAGCCATGAAACCGAAGGGCACTACGGTTCAGAAAGCGAAAAGAAATCAGATGGTTGCACGCGCATATCTACCGTTTATCCCTAGGGTCACGAACAGAATTGGAAAACTATTGGGCAAACACGACATCGAAACAGTCTTCAAACCCACGAGGAAGATACAACAAAGCCTCAGGTCGGCTAAAGACAAAAGAGACCCATTATCAGCAGCGGGGGTCTATCGCATACCGTGCACTTGCGGAAAGGTATATGTCGGAACCACCAAACGATCCATGGGAACAAGACTAGAAGAGCATAAAAGGAACTGCAGACTAGGCCAAACGGATAAGTCAGCTGTGGCAGAACACGCACTTAGTGAAGGAGACCACATAATTTTGTTTGAAAACACAGAACTAATTGCCCCCAACCAGGAATACCATAGCCGACTGGTACGGGAGGCAATAGAGATCCACAAACACACGGAGAATTCCAACAGAAAAGAAGAAGCGGTGAACCTCAATCGAATATGGAACCCCATTTTAAGGAATTCTAGAATAACGAACAGGACAACGGGCAGCAAGATTGTTAATGTTCTAGGGTCAAGTGCAGGTACGAGTACAGGTACAAGTACAGGTACAAATACAGGTACAAATTCAGGTACAAATACAACTGATCACCTAACAAGGCATAAATACGCTTTACGAAGCCTAAAAGATAGTCATCGGACAGCAAGCCATGATGGTTAAACCTCTGAAGAAGCTAGCCACTCGCGCCAGCGAAACGTCAGGAAGAAATTCCAAAAATCCACGGCTTTCAAACTCGAAAAGCAATGACACTGAAAACCTCAGCCGTGAAAGTCTGAACCATTTTGTAAGATGAATTTCAATGTTTGACATTGGAACTAAGATGAATTCAATTAAGGAATACATCAAAAGTAATTCTTAACAGAATATATTCGAATGTAAACAAATGAACTACAAATGTTCAAGCCCATTCAACCTGCTGTGCAGGTATATCCGAGACGGGCTTGAACATTTTAAGTTCATTTCTTTACATTTGCTTACTGCTTGTCTTCAAGCATAGCCCACTGACTGATAAGAAAGAATATATTTGGGAAGCTGAATGAATGAATCGAAGAGTTTTATAAAGAAGTATATAATTTTAAATTTCTATTGCGAAGCGTTTTTGATTTTCGTCATCATCAGTGTTCACCTGGAGGTAAATGATCCAATTGGAAAGAAAGTTTTTGAGAAAATTGTTGATGATTACTTACTCGTCAAGTAGAGATTGAGGTCATGTGGTTCGGTCAATATGTGATAAGACAGAAGACTGGTCTTAAAGTCAGTCACCTTGATCAGTTCACCTTCTGTGGAATACTTTTCTTTACCTCACTTTGGTCAAAATATGTGTACTGGTATTCCCAAATTTATAAGAAAAACCATACCAGGTACAAAATTCCTTTTGAATCTCACAATGCTTTGAGTAACTTTCTAGTGAATTCCAAAGAAGTGGAGTTTATAGCTTGACTGTTCTGATTGTTCTGCATCTTACAGTGGTGGAACTTGTAGACCTCTTATTACTCGCAATAATGAATTTGAAAAATCTGAGGAATCTGCACCTGGCAACCATATCAAAATTCACAACCTCAACTTCAGCCCTAAGAGAAATTCCAAGATTTCAGATAAAAATGACAATAAAAATTTTTTTGGAATAGACTTGTTTGAAGAGCTGCAGATATCCGAGAAACTTTTCAACAATAATCACTACTTGAATACTCGAGTAAACTTATACAGATATTTCCTTCCCCTTGACCGAATCACATGACCTCAATCTCTAACATGTATTCCGTTGGTTATCAGGCTAATTAGTTTTATACAACTCAAATCTCACGAATGTACTATATTCCTCGCTTTTCGATACTTCCTGTTACCTCACGAGTAAGTACTCATCAACTATTTTTCTTAAATTCATAACCTCAAAATGAAAAAAAACCACAAAAAAATTTCTTTTCAAGAAGATGCTATGACTTGTCAGTTCATTTTTGTGTATTGCTCTCCAGCTCCCTGAGAGAACGTTCCTTTCAAGTAGCCGTCGATGGATATCTTTCGAATGATTTCACCATCAACGCTGGTGTTTCCCAGGGATCCGTATTGTCTCCAACCCTCTTCTTATTGTATATCAACGACTTATTGGAAAAACCAAGAGTCCAATATATTGCTTCGCTGGAGACAGCACACTTGTCTCGTCATTCCATGTGGATTCCAGGACATTAGCTACGGAGGTACATCTTCACCGGCAGCAGGAGGTTGCATATCTTAATGGGTATCTTAAGTGATTTCGAATGGGGGTGAAAGTAACCAGGTTCAATTCATTGCTACGAAAACCCAGGCAACGGTTTTCTCCAAAATGATAAATGTCTCCGAACCGAATATAATAATGTCAGGTCAGACAATTCCGCTTACTGCTTCGATAAGTTTGTTGGGGGTTGAAATGGACACCAATATGTCTTGGTACAATCATGTCTCGGGAATTGCAAAGGCTGCGTCTCAATAGCTTTGAACACTGTTTCGAACCAGAAAACTGTACACACCTTAGCAACTTTTGATGCTTCATAAAGCTCAGATCAGACCTTCTTTGAAGTATTGTTCTCATGTATGGGGCTCTGGCCCCAAACATATCCCGGAGTTGCTGGATTCCATCCAGACGAGAGCCTGATTGGAGACGCGAACATCACTCGCAACCTTGATAGCCTGGAAAATCGAAGAAAGGTTGGAGATTTGTCTCTCCTCCATAGATACTTCCACGGGAAGTGTTCAAGTGACTTGGCACATTTGATTCCACCAAGAGTACATATCAGAAATACGCGACGGACTGTGGCTGCTCATCCTTTTGAAATTCAACTTAGTAAATCTTGAACTTTACTGTTCAAAAACTCTTTCATTTGGAGAACTGCGTTTATGTGGTATAAACTTTCTGAGAACGTTTTTCCAAATGGGTTTGATCTTCAGCGATTCAAATCCATTGTGAATCCCTACTTTTGCACAAGCACCGCTCTGATAGCGTCTTAAGGATTTTCCTGTAGTGATTGTGTCCTGTCCTAAAAAAAAACTTCCAGGTGAGCACTTTCATATAAAACTCTTCGATTCATTGATTCATAACAGTTGAACTTATTGTTGGTTGTGAAGAATTGAAATGGAAATAAAAACGGTTCTCTCAATTGAAGTCAATGATTGAAAGCGACTCTGAAGTCCAATTATTCGAACTGAATTTTTTTTGTTTGAGATATAAAAGTGAAGCGACATTATTCGAGTAAGAAAAAATAATGAAAGAAATTTTGTCCATTCCATTCTTTGTTGAGTATGAATATATTCATTTCATCATCACTTTGAAGTAAATGTAATATACTAATATGAAAATAACCCTCGCAATCAACACAAATTCCTTTAACGGACTCCTTTTTGTGCACAGCTATTTGCAATGCTTTTTTAACTTTTTTGTTGTTCCAAAATAGAATGAAACTGGCTGATGCTTTCTGCAAATCTCGTAACACCGACTGATGACTGACGAGAGGTCGACGTCACCCCTCCTAGGAAGTGAACGATGTTCCGTCGAAAATAGGTTTCGAAGTGGATACATTGGCTAAATCTATTTCCCTTCTATGAAGTTTTTCCGACAGTAAATACTTTTGACTCAGTCTCAAGCGGAAGTGTCAATTTTTCGACCTATAAACCATGTTTCTAGACTCGCGAATTACTCGAATAATATATTTTTTCAACGAAAACTCCGTACGCCAAAACTGGAGGATTCAAAGCGAGTAATCAAATAACGATTTATAATCAGGGAAAAACTCACATAATCTCATTAAGGTAATTGAAGAAACCTATATTTTTGTTCTCTAGCATCAAAAGCAGAAAAGTTTCGATAAAAAATGTTGCTTCCTTTGTTTAGGAAACAAAAGGTGTACCTGTGATATGCTGTACATGTTTGACCAGTTAAAATTGCCTATTTTTGAAACGAAAGCTAAAGATGCACACAGTTTTTTTGTAGTTTTTTTATAAAATATTTTATCTCCAACTGAAAAACTATGAACGATGAGCAAAGAATATCTATAATGTGTGTTCATCAATGCTCGAATTGAAAATTCCCGAGTTATATTGAAGAATAGAAGGAAAACTTCATTGTGAAATTTTCACCAAACAGTTACAGTTGTATAGCAAAACAGCTACACGTGTTTCGCTATATAATAGTTGTTTCGGGCGTATCTTCATCATACCTTATTGATAAATAAGGACCATCCATTAACACGATATTACTTCGTTTTCATCGTGTCTAGAGATACCACACACCCATTATTGTTTCTGTTTTTTTATAATTAAAATTTTTACTAGGGATGATTTTTTCCATTAAATACTCACTTTTTGAGATATTTGCAACAACCCGTCTGAAAATGTACATTATTTGGTTGGAAAATTGACATTTCTACTCAAGAATAAGTGAAAAATATTGAATTTCACAAAAAACTTCGTGAAACAAAAATCGCTCAGAATTAGTCAATCTATTTATTCTCGGAATTATTTTCAATGAAATGTTTCTCACCCCCGTTAATTTGGAGTAGGGGATAACTAGAACCTCAATCCAAATCTTTGTGCTACTCGATGATGTTTGTCAAAATTATACAATATCGTCATATTCTACCATCAATGATTGAATATAATACACATATTGGCGAATGCAACAATGTTAACTCAATGGACTCCATCATATTATACAACTAGCAGCCCGCCAGATTTAACACGGGTAGCAGAACAATACTATCCATACATTGATTTTCATATCAATTTGTATTTGATAATGATTCCTGATAGATATCACTCAAGCAAAAGCATCTTCACCGAAACCGGTCGTGACAAATGAAAATCTTAGTAGAAACTAGAAGTCATACTGTCTATCCTATATTTAATATGGATTTTCACAAAATAAATAGGTCATCAATCGAACAAGATATTCAAAATACGTGAATACTCATCTATCTAAACACAACACAAAACAAAAATAAACCCTCAACATCAAAATGATTCAGTACGTTAAACAAAACCAACGCAGTGGCAATCTTTATTCATCATGCGTGTCGCGTCGTTGTGAAATTATTTTAACGTGATTGATTTCACGGTAGCTCATGGAATAACTATTTGAATTGTTTGGTGTGAAGGGTAGTTATACTGTGCATAGAAAACTTAGCAAAATTAATTCATTCAATATGATAGGGATTCATATCATATTTGTCCAATTTCTGCATTATATGCGACCATTTTCCAAACATTAAAATGATTCCAGTCAGCCATCTTCAGGAGACATGTATCGACGTCTTTTCTGTAGACATTGTAGACCTATGAAGGAAAAAACCAATATGTAGTGAATTATTTTTGTGAAGATTTTCAGTGAAAATCTCACAATGAAATGTTTTTCGAATACCTTATGGATTTTCATCGTTCGATTCCATAACATATGTAGTGATGATGATGAAGGAGGGCGGGTTGGCATTAAAATGTATTTATTTTGCCGCAGAAATTTCGGATGGGCATATATTGCCCTGTATTTTTGATTTACATTTCTCCGTGAATTCAGTTATATCGTCGTGATTTTTTTCCCATAAATTCCAACTCTCCTCTTGCAATTCCTCAAATGATTGTCTTTTCGAATATTTAAATTTCAGTCAATGGAATCGAATATCTGGGCGTGCATATTATTTGGCATCTGAAGTGAGATTCTCATAGCAAATATATCATAAGAGAAAAACTACAGGCAATATTGTTCGGATCTCGAACACTTAATGGATGTCTAGTGATCAGGGAACTGAAAAAGTTATACTTTTCTCTCATAGAAAGCCATTTGAGATCTGGAATTACGGCTCGGAGTGCAGCATTGGAAACATATTAAGTACCATTAGGATTTTTCCAGAAGAGAGTTGTGAAATCCATTCTGTTGAAAACTTCGTGATTTTCATCAAACCGTTCTCATGAAAAAGCCGAATGATGGACCTCCGACTGCTATACCAATATTGATACCAATTCAGTCATTTTGCTGCAATAAGCAGCACCCCAAATCTAGATCCAGATCTGCAGACAATGTAAACAACAGCAGAAAGACACAGATACTTTGTCGGAGGAGAAACTCTAGAATATAACACTCCTTTTACTTTTCTCGAGTTTGAATCAGCCTTGAGAAATACCAAAACCTCTGCGCCTGAATCCGACTGAATCATGTATGATTTCATGAAACAACTTTCAATAGAATCCAAATATATAATTCTCAATCTATTCAACAAAATATGGCAAACCAGTAAATATCCTGAAATATGGAGAGAGGCGATTATAATTCCAGTTCCTAAAAATGGTAAAGACCCGAAACATATTCACAGCTATCGGCCTATCTCACTCACAAGCTGTCTGAGTGAAGTCTTGGAGAAAATGGTGAGTTATAGACTACGTTGGTATCTTGAATCAAATAAACTCTTATCCAACGCACAAGTAGGATTCCGAAATCATAGATCTTCTATCGACCAAGCGTTCTTACTTGAGAATAGCATCCAAAACAGCTTTGCTGATAAATCTCACGTTACTGCCATATTTTTCGACCTCGAGAAAGCCTTTGATACAACATGGCGCTACTCAATTCTAGAACAGTTAGATAAATGGAACTTGAAACACTGATGACGTTTACGAAAACCGACCCACGATAACAAGGCCAGCTCAAATAAGGTTCAAAGAAATACTGAACTTCACTCAGTATACAGTTCCAACCATTTATACTTATAGCTCTGGAGAAATTCCTCCTTGGGAATTGGAAAAAGTGAGAGTGAATCTCAAACTCAGTCATACTGCAAAAGATGGTAATCAAGATATCTTGAGGGCAGAATTCAACAAACTCCTCACAACTCCTTACAAAATTCATAGTTATTTACACCGATGGATCAAAAACCCAAGAAGGTATTGGATGTACGATCACTAGTCACGGACTCCTTAAGCTCACTACACGCCCTAGAAAATTCATTCAATGAAGATCCACTAGTACAGGCCATATTAGCATCCATACACTGGACGAATAGGAATGGAAAACACATCGAATTTGCATGAACTCCTAGTCACCAAGGAATCTCGGGTAATGAAATAGCAGATCAGGCAGCCAAACGAGCTACCGAAATACCTGATGTTTGTAATAATATTCCTATTCGACCAGAAGATGTAAAACATTATTTTAAACAACAGATTATGGATTTATGGCGAACTGAACGGAAGGAAACAGATGCAAAATTGAAAGAGGTGAAGCCAAAAATCACACCTTGGAGGCATTCTATTCCAATCAGCCTTCTCCACTGTAGCACAATGAATTACACTTATCAGCACATGATTGTATCACTCTGCGAATATAGTCCTATTATTATCATCATCATTTATTAGGATTCCAAACTCGAGTTATCATAATGCATGGAAGAGACCTCCACAAGCACCTTAAGTCAAATGCAATCTTCAAATATGCAAACAAGGGTTTTATATTTATATTTCATACATAATGTTAACCTTATTTTGTCTGTGAATATCCTCATTTGACCACTTCCTTTTTAATCTCAATCTACTTCCTTTTTATTCAAAGTTTGGTCTTCTTGATCAATGTGTAATCATAAAGAAACACAACCTATCTCTAGAAAACTGCGATGGAGTTGGCGCTTTGTATTTTTGCATAATTCATGAGTATCCAAGCTGAAAATGTCTACGAGTAAAAAGTTGGTTTATTTTTTATGAGAACTGCTGTTCCACAAAAATATTACCTTTTAATTTAAAATTAAATGAAAGCCAGAGCAAGAACATCTCTCGTTTCTCATTTCAGTTCTCAATTAATTATGCAGCCAAACTTCAGGAGGATTTTAAGAAATTCTTTCAAGTTGAGGAGTTCATTTCTGTTCCCTTCATTCTGAATTCATAGGTGACAATGGAACGCTGTAGATTATCACTATTTTGATGAATACTCATTCATTGTTTTATCTAATAGGGGTGAATTGAAATTTCTCAAAGAATTTTTTTTTTTTTGACTAATTTTGATCTTGGTCACCCGTCACGAGATCCATCAGTGACGGTCATTCGACTGCGAAGAATTTATACCAGACAATTGTAAATTTTATTTTTTGATAGCGCTTCATTGACAACAGTTGAACAAAGCACTTCTATACATTCCTGCGGAGTCAGACCTTTCCAAATATTGTAGATACGTATGTATGATACAAAATGGTTTTGTCAATTTTCCATTGCACCTCCATTGCAAACAAATGCTAGACTTGAGAAGTACGTCTCCTGTAACGTATTACAGGTATTCGCCCTTTTCTTGCCGCAGATTACTGAATGAACATATTAGCTTTCTTGATCCTCTCAGGCAACCTGTAGCCATTCAAGCCGGAATGTTCAGCTGTGGAGTCGTACTTGTAGACCATTTTCTGAAATATTTTCATGACAGCCACAATAGCATACTGAAGAGATTATTTGGTCGATATTGAGGATATAAGATAGTCGAAATTCACACCATAACGACCGCGGGAACCTTTCTATGAGGGGACATCTGTAAACATCTGTAAACCAGTTATACATGAACATATGAACGAAAAAACCTCTCTATGAGGGGGCATCTGTAAACATCTGTAAACCAGTTATACCTGAAGATGTATCAGATTCAGCTATGTCGGGATTTGTTCCTTCTTGCTTTGATGAATATCGTTACCCACAGGTGCACATGACGGCAGAGCCACAGCATACTTATATACAGTAGTCCCACTCAGCGTCGGTCCCTTTGATATTGGTGTCCAGGAGTTTCAGTTTTCACAATGCTGACATATTTGACACTAATGACATTTCTCCCTACTACAATCTCAACCAAAGCGTCTAAATACTGATCAACTTAACAACTATTCATATAAACTGTTCAAAAAAATAGAGTCGATGACAACCATGTTGGGCACCTGAGAAAATTGTACAAATGATAATTTTGCATTTGTATAATATTCAAGTAACCCAGATCATTTGGACAATGATGAACTATGTTTCAAGTATATTTTAAAAATTCATGGGATCGGCAGATGTTCATATTTAGATGTGAAAAATATATTTTCATTTCAACAAAAAAAGACAAGATGAAGAACGAGTTTTTTGTTTCTTTGTAGTGATTTTTGGAGCCAAATATAGCATGTTCATTCATTGATTTGAGAATTCAAGATAGCGTACGAGTTTGCCGATTTGGTTATATTAAGGACCAATTATTGAAAATATTCCTAATCGAATTCATCACTCAAGATTTAAGAATCTGAAGAGCATATTCTTTTTGAATTATGTAGTACAATTTAGGACTTGACGAAGTAAAACAGTAATTGTGTAGTGTTCAATCATACAAAAATCATTTTTTTGTATGTATATAGTAACTATAAATGTATGTGAGAGTTTTTGGAATCGGGAGTTATGAATTATTTACACCGTATGATAATTAATAGATTGTTTTGCTGTTTTCAGCTTTCACGCAAGTAAAAATTGATAATAAAATCACTGACAAGCCTAAATGCATTTTGACTATACCTTTATATATGTTTTCTGACAGAAAACAACTACTACTTTAGCTTATAACTCGACATATATTGAAAAATGTACAATTGATATTGGAATCTATACAAGTGTAGATGAGTTACATTTAGAAGAGAAGAGTTTGAAACTTAATCATCTAGAATGTTTAGAAATCAATAGATTCAGGAATTCGGGTAATTTACTGAATGATCAATTAGAACTCAATAACTCTCCGTTACTGAATATATTTTTTCAAATGTGAAAATGGAACATAAGTGCAGGTAATTTAATTCGTTAGAAACTCAGGTAAAATATCAGCTACTTAAAATTCAGGTACTTCGTTTACAGGTACTTTGATTTCAGGTACTCCATAAACTATATATATATTTAGTATGGAATGTGTAGAATTAGTTGAAAGACACGCCAGATGAAGCCATTGTATGGCGAAACACGTGTTGCGTTTTTGTAAAACAATTTAGTGAAAATCTCACAATAAAGTGTTTTTGGAATACGTAAGTGTAGATGTCTAATCAACCCCGAAAGGTTGCTGCGTTGAATAAAAACAATTATTCTAAATGAAAAATGTCCTATTAGTTAGCAAATTCTTATATAATGTAAATTTGACTATCAAAAATACCTTACGAATGTTAACGTTTCGGAATCCAAGTCTCCTTAGACATAACTGCAGAGATTCTCACTTTGGAGAAACAACTTTACAAGAGCTATCTAGGACAAACAGTGGGACTTTGCCTGATTCGAACAAGGAACCAACTGCGGACCGTTTTGAAGTGTTTCTCATCAGTGCAGACCATGCTATCACGGTTGTTTACACACAGAGACTCGGTATTCCTGCTAGAGAGCTCTTGCAGAGTTCTTTCTTCAAAGAAAGGATCTTTGCACATATGTCCGAGATATAATTCAACATGTTGGGATAGTTGCCCCAGAAATTGTTGTTGCCATACAATGTATACAAAGGTATACACATTTCCGAAATGAATGTTTGCGACTGTTGTACAGTCCCTACATAATTTAAAGAACGTTTTTCCTCCTGACCTGACTGATAAGTACAGTAGAAAAAAATAAAACAATATAGCCTATAGTGTATCTAGGAGAGCTTTAGTCGGGTTGCAGTCAGAATTTTTGGTACTAGGTCAAAGAAGACTTCTTATTTTCGTAAAGCTTTCGATAGTTTATTTCTACCTTCCTTGAATAAGAAATCACCTCAGGCTTTGAATACACTTTGAACAGAAAACAAATAGGTTGGGTGAAACCCATGAAATTCCTCAACTATAGAAGGGTTGCGTGCCTGTCTTGAACTCGTCGTCTGCGCAGACCTGAAACTGCAACTCCTGGGTCTGCGTGTAGAAAATTCAAACCAATCACCCGAAGTGGTATTACTGTATAAGTATACTGTGGCAGAGCCGTGACAAGACCGCCTATGATGAAAGGGTAACGGTATGTGAAGGATGCCTTAGTGACATTGAGTGGGCACAGAATTGGCATTGATACGTACACCTCACAAAGAGGCGTCATTTTAGAGGTTTCTCATTGTTACGTATGGCACCTCACCCGGCAAGGGAATCGTGAAGCTCCCCGCTGCATGGCGTTCTGTCGACTGACTACGTTGTGAATTTTCAAACTGTCACTAGATACCCTCATATGGGTAGGTGGCTGCCACCTCGAACATTCAACGAACTCAAGATCGATCAATCAACTGGACTTGCTATGCTATGAAATGGCTTCCGTAGAGGATACTCCCTAAGACGGTCCACAGAAACGATTCCAAAATTGAAAATTCAAACCTGAACGGTTACAGGTTACCTGAGAGAATCAGTAGAGCAGTTCTTGGTGGATGGAAATGAAATTATAATGAATAGCTAAAATATCAATTATATTAGGTCATTAGAAAAAGAATGAAAATAAAATAGGCACATAAATAAAATCATTGGTTTAGGAGGAAATACAAAGAAGCTGCATATACTCCCGTCAAACGACCATATCCCGCTGAACCGATGAAGTGGAGAGAGGGAAGAGAAGATAGGTGGAAGCGTTCGAATGACCTATAAATAGTCATCTTTCTGAGGAATAGTTAGTTCTGTCATCATCCGAAGAAGATTGTGGATACTAACAATTAAAACATTGCGGTTTAAAATATTGTTTCAATAAAGGAAAGAGAAATCAAACTTTCTATGTTTTTTACCACTTTTATTCGTAACTAACGTTACTGCAGTTTCGTCTGAAAATGTCCGTATAGGACGAAACTGCAGTAACGTTAGTTACAAATAAAAGTGGTAAAAAACATAAAAAATTTCATTTCTCTTTTTTTCATTATGATTTCCTACATGGCTACATCCATCAATTTATTAAATATTGTTTTAATTTTTGAGTTTTCTTTTTCATTTCTTTTTACTTTGTGGTGATTTTCATTTTGTATCTGTTTTGTATTAGGTATGTTTTGTATGTTACTTCATTCGTTTTATTGTTTTTTCATTTCACGATTTTTTGCCTAATAAAATTGATATCTCAGCTATTTATTTTGATTTTATTTGTTTTTTATTTCAAATCATTTTATTTCGAATCAATCGTAGAATCATTTCAGACAATGGGAGTTGGAACTGATTGTCAACCACTTTCAACCAAATGAAAATAGTTGTTTTGAGGGGGTTTTTGTTTCAGCTCATGTCTGAAAATGACTTCTTTTAATGATTTACACATCTTTGTATGGAGTTAATTTTATGAAACTGATTGCTTTCTTTCTTTCCGACATTTTTTTGTATGAAGATGGAGGAGTAGAAATCTAAAACCTTTCACTGCCAGAAATCATCGTACTATTTCAATTAATTCACACAAAACAATACAAACTTATACACGAACTTTTTTTTGAATCACTTTGATTTTATCGTAATTAAACAGAAAACATATATGGCAGCGGATTTCAAGTTATGATATGTATTGATACAGAATACTGAATATATTTTCAAAATAGGCGGTGAACATTATATTTGCAAAATTGTTTAATAAGATGGTTTTCGCAAATAGACCAGAAATAATTTATAAATTTTGAATATATCAACATCATCGGAATAACATTTGTTATCAAAAATAAAATACTTTTCCGAAAATACGAGAATAAAGAAACAAACATGAACATTCTTATATCAAATCATTTCATTCAAGCCAGAGAAAACACAAAATTTTTCATTTTCAGAATAAGAATGATTCATTTTCATTTAGAAACAAACATAAAATAGCAATATTTCAAAGCCATACCGAATACATCATTTCAAAAATGTAAAAAGAATGATTATTGTGGTTTATGAATCAACTTATATATTATGTGTTTACGACTGTCATCTGAAAATCGTTCGTGCTGCGATGTTATATGCAAGTCCATCAATGTTTCAAATATTGAGTGATACATACTTATTGTATGAGACTATATCCTGTAAGATTATGAATATACACGGTGTTTATTGAACATGCGGCAAAAAATTAAGGGACTTATTCCTTGGATATTTTGTCCTTCGATGATTTTTGATAAGGCGTTTCGTTTGGAAGATACGGGCCGAAAAAGAATTTCGACAATAACAATTTTGATAATTTTAAGATTATTAACGTAGCCGAGATGAAAGTATAGCGTACTACACTGGACCTACCAAGGAATGAAAAATCTTACAATTCAGTTGGTACCTATCAACAACATTCCGATTACTACAAACGGCTGCAAACATTCAGTTTGAATAGTATGTCTGGTAAGTTATCTTGGTGTTTTTGAAAGAGTTCGACAGTTGATGAGGAGAAGATTGGATTTTTGCATCCGAACGGGGGATAGTTATTTCCAACAGTTCTTGTGGATTAAGAAACATTACATGTAATTTTTGGTAATGAATTGTTATAGTTGACATTTTTTTGCCCCGTATTTTCGAAACAAAGCGCCTTATCAAAAATCATCAAAGGACAAAATATCCTAAGAATAGTACAAGAAATAATCCTTGAAATTTTGGCCACATGTTCAATAAACATACTGTATACTTTGTCAATTCCAAAAATATTATTTTCGTAACAATAGTAGCAATTGAACGAATATTTGAAAAATTTCCATTAGTGGCATTGAATTTCAACTGATGTACTATATTGAAAAAACAAAAGTTGATAAATTTGAAAAGAATTCAGTACAACTCACCATATTTTATGTTTTGTCGCAGTTCTTATTCATCTGGTTTTTATGATTAGTAATCATGAGTGAAATTTTATTCACGTTCAATGCACCTGATATTTGGTTGAGTACATGTATTTCTGCTTTTCCACATTTATATATGTTATTTGTGGTGTAGGTTCTTCAGCGTTCAATTCATAATAGGTAGGTTGTATATTCTAGCTAGAGTGTCGCTCATTTATGAAACATCTATAGCCATACGTAAAACTAATTGCTGACATGGCGACGCATGCCATGGCGACGGGTCGCCATGCGCTAACAACTGTGCGATTCTCCTCTCACTGGTTCAGCGTTACGCTATCTCTCTCACCACACTGAGCTTGGATACCTATAGTAAAACTTATAAATTCAAGAGAGGAGACCTACATAAATCAAGTTGCTCGTTTAGGGGTATATATTTCTGGTTTTTAATTGATTTCTCAATTTCCATGGCTCTCAACAATTTCATTTTTCCCTTTATTACATATGTGTCCAAATAGACGTGTTCACGGAGCCCTACGCCAAAATGTCTACCAGTTTGGCCTGTATATACTGCAGAACATTCGCCACACTCTATTCCAACGGTCAGCAACAGGCGGACCGCGGTCCGTAAACGGACTGCGAAAGGTCGAACCTCGGACCGCCAAATATTGTAATGTGTTGTAGACCAAGGATGAATCAATACGTAGATAGGGTATAATATACATTTATTGATTAAAATAATATTTCTGAGTCGAATATAATTCAACTTAGTACTTATTTGACTCCAATAAGTTACTCAGTTAACCTGTTTTACAAATACCTACAACTAATTTGGTTTGAAAAGTTTCCTATATACATAGACTGTGTATGTATTTGTGCGAATTAGTTGATGTTGCGGCAGAATGGACAGTTGTGGCTGCCAAGTTGTTGAATTTGTCAAAGCCATCACTTCGAATAGAAATAATTGATTTGCAAGAAGATGTGTCTCTGCAAATGTATAAAACGGTATCCACTGAAGAATTTTGGGACAAAGATGAAAATTGCAAGAAACTAGCTATGAATTTGGCCATCATGTTTGGCTCAACATACGTATGTGAAACATCTTTCTCAAAAATGCATTTTTTGAAAAACAAATATCGTTCGAGATCAACGGACGCCCACCCAGAAGACACACCTGAATTTGCTGTTCCTATCGAGAACCAAACTATAGAAAACTGGCTCAAGCCCGTCAGTGTAGTTTATCATATTAATTTTAGGTCTTGTGTTTTATAATTCAGAATTTGATTTGTAACCAAAATAATACATAGGTAGCACCTAATTATTATCCGTTGTTTTTCCTGGACCTTGTTGAAATTTTCCTGCAGTATCCGGACTCCACTCAAAACTACTTGCTGATTACTCTTATATATACATAATTTTTTCATTCTATATCTTGTTTGGGTTTTGCATTAACCAGAGTTCTGCCCAAATTATTATTACTTCTGAAAGTTGTTGTTATAATCTCCTCTCTTAAATTTATAAGTTTAACAACCCCTATAATCTTCAGTGTTGAATTTTAAAGTTGGCACCTTGGTTCGTTTAACTACCAGCCCCTCCATCTTACCTAAAACTCCCGATATAACCGAGTTTTTGAATTTCACATTTTAGTTTTTCATCTGATGATGGGGTTAAACCCGAAACCGGTCGTATAAATGAAATCAACTAGTGGTAATTAGACAAAAGTGTTTTTATACATTTCATTAAAGTGATCATGAAATACCACAAAATACACATATTTTAGTACCCAACAATCATCACAGGTGTCACAAAATAGTAATATTGATGTCTCCAATCAGCCAGGCGTCCCGTGACGTCTCAACATTTTTCTTCAGATAATGTATATCAGCTGTTCCCATTGCAAGGTTGTGTATGACTTAAATATTGGAATTATATGAGTGTAGTAGTCTATTTGGTATGCATATTTTTATGACATTATTATAACTCTGTTGCATATACTTTCGTAGGTGTATATTTAATTTCGGTTATGTTCATTCACTCAACGCCCAAAATCTGGACTTACCGTCCCAGAGGAATTCATACATGATTCATCATTATGACGTTGTATTTCACATTCAGAAACTCCATCACATTCCATATTTCCATTGAAACACGCGAAAATGAAAATCAGACTGTTTCTTCATGTATATAAAAAAAAATTAACACTGTTCCGTTTGAAATGAAGATAAGATATGCTGTGGGTTCAGTGAAAAGTGACACATTTCAAAAACGGGTGTTTATAAATATATATTTATTGTGTAAGCCACGTATGCTGCAATAAATCTCGGCATTCTGAACATATCTTACATTTTGTCGAACAGTCTGTGAAATATGTGATTGCCTATCATGCCCGTTAGGAAATATACGACACGAAAGCGTAGGGTGCCGAGTTGGTCGGAAATTATTACTTTATGAGATTAATCAGATTATAACTGTTTCCGACAAAGCATTGCCTGCTACTCAGCTAACCTTTTGCTGAACAAACGTGAAGGCATTTGTTAGCTTTAACAAACTTTCAATAACACCGTTTCAGCATGATTGGTCCCAATTGTAAGACGAATATTGGATTTACTGTTGCTGTTGGAATTAATGTTATTCTGACCATGACCATAATACAGTTTTAGAAACGCTTATAGACGACTTGGAGGAAAGGAAACATGAGGTTCTATTATTAATTCAACTCTTTGGAATATGATTTTGATAGCATGTAGGTATTGGAATTGTTCTCATAGAAATAACATTATCAAACAGTGATGGCACATACTCGTATCTTATTGAATGGGTTATTTCCGAAAGTATACTGTAGCATCATGGATTTATCAATTTTTTCTTCCATCTTTTCTTGACACTTTTCTGTTAATTTTGTTTCTACACTAACTTTTTAATGTCCTTTGCTGGACTTTTGTCAGGTTGTTAGTTCCTCTGAGGCATTGTCTGCAGTGAAGTTCTCCGTTATACAGCTCACTATTATGTATTTTCCAAATTGATTTCTGAATTTATTAGTATCATTTTATTATAATTATTAGTGTATATAGTATTTACGTAGGTTCATAGGGAGGGGGTATACTTAAGTGATTGGATATATTCAACTCTTCACTGCAACTCCAATATCAATCAAATGATTCCAACTTCTCAACAAAGCCTATCAGTCATTTGATGAGTGATTATCCAGGTCCGACGACAAACGATGAAAACCTGATCCGATCCTTGGCAGGATAGGCACAGAAGGTTCTGTGCTACCTGAAACATTTTTGTAAAAAATTTCATAGTCAATAAACGGCGGTACATTTTCCTCAACGTACTGAGGACCTTATCGACAGTCAGTCTGGTCCATGGCTGCAAGGTACAGACCGCTACCAACATTTTGCTATCCAGGTCCAGCTTCATCGTCGTACTTGGGAACCACTTTCTGGAATATCATCCACGTCATGATGACATATTGAAAAGATCCCAGTTGATTGGTTTATATTGTGGTTGTAGAATGTTCAAAGTTCAAAGATTATCGCTCAATGACTATATAAGTCACTCCAACTACAAAAGCAAATATTCCATTTCATGAACAAAAAATGCTTTCCCTCAACCTCATACAGATGCAAGAATTTCCGCAAATCCAATCCAAACTTTCAAAAAGAACTCCTCCATAGCGTATTCCCTCACCGAATATAAATACTCAGCTACTATCCATGAGCAAAGCAACCACAAATCCCCAGCTGATCCAAGCTGATTACCAAACTATAATATCTCAATGCCCACTTCACCAGAAAATCTTCACTGACGCCTCAAAAACAACTCGTGGTGTAGGATGTGCATTCATAACGAATGAGACCGCCTGTGAATTTTCTTTGCATGAATCTGCCACTATTCTCACTTCAGCAAGTGCTGAAAATGTGACCCATTTGCTTCCATACAATAATACAGATTTTGTTCAAATCTATTCCTAACATTCTGTAGCATATCAGGTGTTATACTTCTGCACTCTGCTGTAATTAGTTGGCGAAGATCTTCTATGGACTCGCGCTGCGTAGCAAAACATTAGTGTCTGAAGGAAAAAGTCTAAAGGCGATAAATCAGGTGACCTGGCAGGCCATTCGATGGGGCCCCTCCTTCCAATCCACCGCCCAGGAAACCGGTCATCTAAAAACTCTCTTACCGGAGCAACATAGTGAGGAGGTGCTCCATCTTGCTGGAAATGAAGCCGATCATCATTATGATTTCGATCATTTTCAATTATATCTGTTATGAGAGGATCAATTGTATCTTCAAGCATGTTAAATTCCCAGGAATAAAAAGTGGCCCTACGATATGACTACCTAATATGCCACACCAGACATTGATTTTTTGAGGGTACTGGGTATGGACCTCTCGGAATAAGTGTGGGTTACTGTCATCCCAGTAACGGCAATTATGCCTATTCACAGCTCCATTAAAAAAAATGTACTCTCATCGGAAAAGCACTTGTTGAATAATAGGTGCGGATCATCAGTGCGGATGCCATCTATAAAGCTCTTTCCTTCATTAAAATGGCAGTAGTCAAGAGTACTGCAATCTTGCCATCTGCCATGATCTTGAGATTCGAGAGTAGAGAGGGTATCATTCCACCAAGGACTCCAATAATCAGAACAACCATTTTAACAGAGTGGTCGAGATAGAGTCTGCGGAGTTCGATTTTTCATTCGTTTTTCTCGTTTTCAAAAGATATTCGTGTCACCGGAAGCTGGACACTTAACGACAAATATCGTCTCGCTCTGGTGGTCGAGAAGAACTAGATCTCACTGATGCCCTACGATCCATCGGATCGTAGGGCACGCTGACACGCTAACACGCTGGACACGCTGACAGCAAGCACATTAGGGTCTCGTACGCCTTACGGCAGGCCCTGCACCTTGTGTCAGGAACCTCTATACCCATCACGTGACTGCAGTAGACTAAGGTGTTGAAGACACCATCCTAGCAGGCTATGATAAACTCCTCAGTTTCCGACCTCAGCCCACTCGATCTGAGGAAAGCGAAGGTCAAGCTCTTTAAAAAGCCGGGATCTTCAATCTTGTTGAAGAAGATTGCATGCATTGGCTTATCCTTGCTTATGTTTTGATAATTACGGACTCTCTCAACTCCCTTATTTTTTTTGTCGAAAATATATACCCATCACGTACTGGCAAATATGATTAAAGAGGAGATGAAACAACTAGATAACAGGACAGTAACCCTCCTATGGGTTCCTTCACGTACTGGGATTTCTGGAAACGATATAGCCGATAAACTTGCCAGAGAAGCTGTAGAACATCCAGCATGTAATCTCAGTATGAAAGCATTGCCGATAGATCTCAAATCCTATTTTCATTGCAAAATTGTAGAAATGTGGAATCACCACTGGTCTCAAAATCCTTCCAAACTTAAGGAAATCAAGGCTAAATTATATCCTTGGAATAAAAAAGCAACAAACCGCTTCCATCAAGTCATAATTACAAGATTACGACTGGGCCACACTCGCCTTACGCATGAACATCTATTGAGGAAAGAACCGCCACCAAAATGTTTCGCGTGTGAAGTGCTTGTGACTGTTGAGCATGTTGTGGTAGAGTGTCCGCTCTCTACAGTTGAAAGACTGAACAATAAAATTCCCTCCAAACTAAGTGAAATTTTCCAAAATACCAATATCAACAATATTGTTGATATGGAAAGCATATGGAAAGCACTTGAATATGCAGAGAAAAGCAATCAGTCAAAATTCTTGGTAATTACCGACTCACTGAGTACACTGGAGGCAATAACGAAGCTAAACCCAGAACACCTCATCATACTTCACGTCAAACATAAGCTCTACTCAGTCATTGAGAAACGTAAACATATCCACTTTATGTGGGTTCCATCACATGTTGGTATAGCAGGCAACGAAAGGGCCGACCAGCTGGCAAAGGATGCTATTACTAACCCACTAACAGATATTGAAAAAAGAATTGCCCACCCAGACTTGAAACCGTTTTACAAACAAATCCTTACTAACGTGTGGCAACAGCAATGAAATGGCTCCAACTCTAAGTTATCAACAATCAAACGATTGGTCTTACCCTGGAAATCACTTCCAAAAACGAGAAAATTGCAAGTTATCCTATCACGTCTTCGACTAGGGCATACTCGCTTCACTCATGAATACATCCTCAACGGTAATAACCCTCCTACATGTGAAGTTTGTGACTGTGCCATAAGTGTTAAACATATTTTATCTGAGTGCGCATCTTACTCCAACGAGAGAGTCGAGTACGACATCCCCCCTTCAATTGAAGCAGCGTTAGGACAAAATTGTAACTATGAAAAACTAATTGCCTTTCTAAGACGTATAAAGTTGCTGCACCGCATATGAAAATTTATTGTAAGAAATCAATGTACTATGAAATTTGAATTGTCGCTAATAACCCTCGAGGTTGATGCGACATCAAATAAATGTAATTAAAAAAAAAAAAACAATATTGTTGAATTTCTTAAAGAATGTAAACTTTCATTTAAACTGTAATGTAAACAACTGCATGTTTTAGATATATTTTATATGTTTGCCGCTAATAGCTACGGCTGATGCGGTTTTTTCTAAATAAAAAAAATGACTACATAAGTCTTTCCATATGCAATCATATGTATTCATTAGACTTAGACACGCTGGACTTGCTGTGACGGAAAGCGCTCAGTATCTTGAAGTTTCATTTCGAAACTGACAATTATTATCAGAGTAGTCACACGTAAGCGACATTGCGACTTATGACCAAAGTGGTAACAATGTTCAAAAAGATTTGCAAAATCAGAGATTCTTACCCAAATATTATCTCAATGTACAAATATTTTTAACGAAAATCATCATATAAACATCACTCATAAAAAAAAAACAGTATTATAACTGACATAGTCAATTTTCCATATCCTGTCCATGACTTTTCATTCTTGACTCATACAAGTAACTTTGAATTTTTTTCTCTGCTTGCAATTAGTATCGGTCTTTTTGTTTGGTGGTTAGGGCATAGAATCGGTCTCTTAAAGTGAAATACTCATTCGATATGAGTCATGGAAATTACTTCGATTCATTGTGAAGATTTATGAAACTATTGAAAAAAATATTCACTTTTTCACAGAAGTCTATGTCAATACGTGACCATACCCCAACAGATATTGTCACGACGTTTCGATTGTTAGTGTAATATTAAATAAAACATTTGTTCACTAACCGACCGCCTAGACTAAACTAAATAATCCCCGTTACCTTCGGTTACCTTATCAGGGGTTACTCATTCATGTCTCATCGATCCTTTTATTGATAGTCCAGTCATTATAGTAAGTTCGCCTCGGAATTCGAGATACCCAGCTGTAAGTCTGTAAATACTTGTATATTGACACCCTAAAAGTTGTCTTAAAACCTACATATGGTAGGGTGTAAGCAACTATTAAATTTCAAGGTCAAAGGTCACAAAAATCGGTTTTTTGCGCTTTTTTTGGAAATAT
>NW_019289740.1:145147-221619 GCF_000500325.1 Leptinotarsa decemlineata
AATACAAATAGCAAAAAACCCATAGGAAATGAGATATTTCCAAAAAAAGCGCAAAAAACCGATTTTTGTGACCTTTGACCTTGAAATTTAATAGTTGCTTACACCCTACCATATGTAGGTTTTGAGACAACTTTTAGGGTGTCAATATACAAGTATTTTCAGACTTACAGCTGGGTATCTCGAATTCCGAGATTCTTACCTAATTTAAGCTTAAATGACTGGATTATGATACCTACGGAATACTACAACGGAATATTACAACAGAATAATACATCTCTTCCTTGTTCTCATTTAAAATGCCAAAGCAACAATAAATTATCATTTAATACCAATACAGATATAATTGAATACATACAAATTCAAATCAATAATAGTAGTAATTATCAGCAATAATGATAAACCACATAACCTGAAAATAAAGTACAATAATAAACAATGATAATTTCAATCACAAGATCTTTTTGTTTTCCATAATAATCAGAGATTCGATTCTTTATCATCTGTTAATATTTTCCATTCTCCATCGACTTCTTTCAGGTGTATTACATTCCTTCTTACCTCCTGTCCCGTTTTACAATAGAACGGAGAGTGGGTGTGAAGTTTGGGCAAGTTTTATTTTCCTTCTGCATTTCTTTTACATATACCTTATCTCCTTCTTGAAAGCAATCATCTTTTGCTCTTCTCTTCTTGTCCCTATATTCTTTTCCACTTTTTTTTCTATTTTATCTCTGTCCCTCAGTTTGATGTCTATTTTATTTTCAAAATCCACAATACTTCTAATTTCATCAGCAGCACTCCCCGAGTGGGGATTGCTGTTGTACATCATTAAATAATCCTGGAGTTCATTCTTCAAATTCTGTTTGAGTGACTGACTTATTTTTATTCTTTTCAAGATATCTCTGTTCTGCCTCTCAACTTCGCCATAGGCCAGTAAGGTATAGTATGAAAAATAATAATTCCATACTGTTGACAAAATTTACGTAGCTCTTGACTCGCAAGCTGTTTTCCATTATCGGCGGTGATTGATGACGGGTAGTCAACTCTCGGAAAAATCTCTTAAAGCATATCTACCGTTTTCCTTATAGCGACTCTAGTAATCAATGACCACTAGTATGTACTCCTTACTAGGTAACGGTCCAAGATAATCGATAGCTATATCTACCCATGGACTAGACGGTAACTCTCGTCGCTTCATGGGGTTGGGTAACGTAGGTGTCGCTACCATAATAGAGCCTCTACAAGTTTTTACCATTTTCTCTTTTGTTCGTAGTCTATCTTTCATGGCCGAGATTCCTGAATGACCTTCATGTGCTGCCAGAAGGACATTATGCCTTAACTTTGCTGGTATCACGAGTTTGTTTCCTCTCAATAGAATTCCGTCATGATATCATAGTTCTTGTTGAAATATCTTATATAAGTTGACTGATGTATCCCATTGATTTTCGAAGAGTCCTGTTCTAACATTCGCGAATTCTTCGTCTATCTCTGAATGGTGTCTTTTAATGATATTGCAACAGGTTGCGACAATTCTATGATCTCGTTTATATTTTCTTCGTCAAGAAGTTCAGCAAGTGTCTTGATACATAGTCTCGATAGCGGATCGGATATGTTTGAGTTTCCTGGTTTGTACACTATTTTGAAGTTATGAGACTGAAGACGATGTGTAGTTTAGATTTAGGGCCACATATTATCTCCAAGGGTTTGTGATCTGTAACTAACTCAAATTCTTTTTTCCCGTATAGATATGCCATGAAGTGCTCGATGGCCCAAACTAATACTAATGCTTCTTTTTCTGTTTGGCGCTCCTTTCAGGGTTAGTCAAGCTTTTATTTCCATATCCTCTTACTAGAGGTCCTCTTTAGTCAAATTGTATCAGTATACATCCCAGAGCCACTGGGCTAGCATCGGCAATAACCTGCGTTCTCTCGTTGGGATTAAAGTATCCTAGTGATTGGATTCTGGACAAGTTATGTTTTATTGTTTGCAATGCCTTCGGTTGTTGATTTTCCCAATACGGTTCGATGTTGGCATTCTTACCCAGTTTCAGCCGCAGGAGGTATCGAAATGGTTCAGTCAGTGTAGTTAGATTTGGTATCCACTTGCCTATATAATTATTGAGCCCTAAAAAACTTTGAATTTCTTTCAGAGTTTTTGGTGCTCTGAAGGTTTTTATAATCCCCACATAACTATCAAGTGGTTTGATTCCGTTACATGATAATGTGTGAACACTCTTCATTCCTTAAAGGCATTTTGCCTTATTGAGTAAAACATTGTTACCGCGTAAGGTGTTCAGGGCAATTCTCAGTATTGAATTGTGTTCCCTGACTCGCGTGTTTTACAATATTGGGCAAAATCCAGGTATATAGCATTCGTTACATTTTTGCCGTCACGCTGGACATTTTGGATCACTTGCGCTATGATTATGACGGCCACACCTAGTACAAATGTGTTTTGTTTTACCCTTGAATCTAGACGTTGAAGAATTCACCTGATTGCTGTGGCCTGAAGAACCCAATTCTCGACTGACTATCTTCAGTGATGTAGCTTCATTGATGACTTTTTCCAAAGTGATTGCGTCTCCTGCAGCTAATATTTTTTTCCGCAGTTCGGTTGAGCTACCTTTTTCCACGATTTGATCGATTAGGTTCTCCTCGACGTTTCCAAACTTGCATTTTCATGCCTGGTTCCTTAGCCTGAGAAAAATTTTTCCAAATTCTTCTTCTTCATGTTTTCTAAGACGAAAAACGTGTCGCTCGTATACTTTATAATGCTTGGGAGAAAAATACCCATCCAGTTTTGTAATGGCTATATCCTCTTGATCAGTAGCTTTAATGTAGATGAGAAAGGCTCTTTTAAATTTCTCCCATCGAATACCTACAGAACGGATGTCACCTTCGACGTCAAATTGGGTCAAGCTTGAAGTGGTTGTTAGATTCATGGTTGATCTACAATAATTCATTCCGGTCAGTGACCCTCAGACATTGTGTCTGTTCGAGTTTTCACTATGAAATTACACAGAAATAACATACAAGCAACAACCAAAAAAATTAAAAATTGAAATATTAATACAAGCTGAAAATTAAAAAATGAAAATTGGAAGATTCCAAACCAAGTTACGTCACGACGTTTCGATTCTTAGTATCCACAATCGTCTTCGGGTGATAACTGGACTTATTCCTCCGAGATCTGACTATTTATAGGTTATTCGAGTGCTTTCAACTCTTCCCTCTCTCCGTTTCATTAGTTTTAGCAAAAGATGACTGGTCGTTTTCTCTGATATAGAGAAGTACAAGTACTGGTTGTGGCGGCTTCTCTACCTTGTGGAGCTCTTGCTGTCTTATAGCTAAAGCCTGTTCTACCATCACTCTGGAGTAACCATTCCGTTGAAGGTCATTTTTAATGATAATTGCCGGGGGTTATCGGAAAGGATAAGAAGGATTGGGTCCAAGTATAACATCAGGACCTGCTTCAGATCTGGGAACACTATCCGTAACAGTCTCACTTAAACCATGCCACCAAACGCGGACTGCAATTCGAAGAATTGCATTTATCGGATACCCTACGAGTGCGGAGAATCTTACATCGGTGAAACTAAGAGGCCATTGAAAGTTCGCATTGCTGAGCACAAGAAATACACACAGCGAGGAGAAACCAGCAAATCCGGAATAGCAGAGCATGTTTGGACTCATCAACATAATATCAAGTTGACTCAAGATTGTGGAATATTCAAATTTTTAATTTTTTTGGTTGTTGCTTGTATATTATTTCTGTGTAATTTCAGTTTCTTGTATAATAAAAATTGTTATTTTTCGGTTAATTAATTTTTTACATATTCTTTCAGGGATTTCAAATCACATCATATTATATTAGACAATGGAAGTCCGAACTGATGAAATACGTTCCGAAATGATTTCAGAAAATTATACTCTTCCTTCATCTTTTTTCAATTCGTGAATCATGTCCATTTTGTGTAAGTGAAGTTTGTGTTGATAAAAAATGTTGAAAACGTTTGTACGTCTGACTATTGATGCTTGGGACTGTGTATTTTCCATTAGGTCAAGGGGTCTAGAACTGCAACATTAATGCCTTTGTTATTGACTATACTCAAATAATCAGGTTGTCTGTTATTCACGTTATAGATTTTCATGAATTTCTGTGGAGTGTCCAATATATCCATTTTTCCTAATTTCTGACAAAGTGATTCTCATTGAAAATACGAGCGACTCTACACTGACGGTCAATATATCAGAATAATTTTATCACAAATATCAACAACTTCAGCAGTAAGTGGGTCATGAAATTTTCATCAGTATTATTGAATAGTGCTCACTTTGAACATTTCAAATAGTGAAATTGTGTTTTCAGGTTGATCTTTCAGTTTATTATGGAATATAATAAACTGGAATATTGTGTGGTGGGTGACTGATAAGAGGTTGATTTTCATATAGAAAAATGTTCTTCTTAAAGCTGATGTTGCCTTTTTCACGATGTTTTTACTGTCATGATATCAAAGAACTGGTACTGTCATTCCCTGAAACTGAGAAGAAAGTGAAGTCTGAAATAGTCGGACATTAAAAATTTATTGAAAACGCGTTTTCCAAACTAAAACAAAAGCGCCGCCTTTTACTAACCGAGTTAACATCTTGGTTAATGCTAACTTGGTTAGCGAAAAGTGGGTTGAGAGATAGTTTCAGTCATCTCCTGATGGTACGAACTTGATAAGCGAAACGCCATCGAGGGAGAGAAGTGTTTTGGATTAATTTTATATATATCGATATCAAGTGAACATATACATTATCTCTTTTATCAATTCTTCCACTCTCAGGAATGATGAAAGTCGCAAATAAGTTTTTGCAGTTGTGATGTGTAAAGTTTGTGTGTGTCAAAAAATAATTGTTCAGGAAAAACTGAATAATCCTTCAAATTTGAAACAGTTAAGCAACGTTTAATTACCGTTCGCTCATTCGGGACATGCAATGAACTAATGTAGAAGAGAAATCGCGAATGAACTTAATTTCCTCCCTTCATTAAGGAAATAAGGAAGAAGCAAGTGTTTATTATCCCATCCCGAACCGTCTTGGCGAAGCAATCTATCGAGCATCTTTCAGTAAATAATATGTATAACTCAGGAAGTAGCTAACAGTTAAACTACTTCGGATAATATAAACCCCTCGAAAGCCGTAGGGAATACAAATTCTCTTTAAATGCAGATGGTAAGGGTATAAGAGTTGTTCCTTTAAAATTCGAAATACCGTCATATGATCAACATTTAGCTGGAAAGTAATCTTTTTAGCACTGGAAGTAGGTTGTTCTTCAATCAGATTAAGTACTGCTTCCTCAAGCTGTGGTGTTCGTACTTCTCGATGGCGACCACAATCCTGCGTTCTTTTGTCGAATGAATCATATTTGTCGAGCAAATATTCTATGTGAAAGATGCTGCCGTTGAGGATACATTTCAGCATATCTTCTAGAAGCTTCTAACCCATTCCCCTGCGAAAGACCGTAAACGTAATGCGTATCAGCCATTTCATCATTTGTGTATGCCATTTTAACAAGAAGTGAATTATTAAAGTAACAAATCAAGAACAGAACAACTACACACAATTAGTATTAATTCAATTTCGAAAATTTACAAACTGACAGCGTCATACCAATTTAATTGTCACTATCGCTAATAGCGACCTACTAGATAGATTAGTTTCGTATTTTCGCATTTTTGACGATGTATCTCTGTAGTAGTTCGTAAAATAATTTTTTGCTGCGAACTGGTTTATTTTGGGCAAAAAACCCAAGAGACATTTTTTGTTTAGAATGAAACAGACTATCGGAAATACATTTTTTAATGGTAAACAAATAATAAGACAAAAAGTTACATTGGAAATAAATTTTAGGGGTTGCGTTTTCCACTCCTTACAACCATGGGGTAAACCAAATAAATTTCTGCTAAGTGTCTTTTTGGTAGTTCAAAACGTTTGTTATACAAATTTTATGAACCCCCTTTAAGGGGCTGTATCATAACAAGGGATGCTCCAATGAAATTTCTTTATAGGAAAGATCCTATCTTTTCTTCGATGGGGAATCACCTCCTTAAATGTTTTACACTTATTTAGTTACACCCTGTATTTGTAAAATGGAAAATATCGTTGCAATATGTGTAATATATGTATATTTATATTCAGATAGCTATATTGTTAAATAATTAAAAGTTTAATACTTTTTTTAATGACCAAAGATATATGGTTTCGAAACGGTGATATATGCGGTTTGTCGATTTTTATGAAATATGAACGTACGTGACTGTTCAAAATAAGGCGAATTCTCAAATTTTGTCTGCGATGTACATTTGATCAACGATTTTTTTATTTTGGAATACTCGTCTCAAACATATGTTCAGTTTGTTGGTGAGAGGCATGAAGTTAGAACTGTTTTGCGTGTTCTGCTTTATCGAAAAATATTGATCAAAAATTTTGCATCAAATTTTGTGTAAAATGTAGAAGTGGGTACTCAAAAAAAACACCTGAAATATTGACAGTGGCATACGGGAGTTTTTTGCTATTTGTATTTATTATCAATATTGTAGAATACAAAATTCTCTACATATTTTGTTTAAACAAAATTTTTATACGGTGAACTGTTTTCGCGCGGTCACAGCATCACTTCAGGTCAACCGGTGCCTCCGGTCGAAAACGCGCCATATATAGTTGATGAACTATGGATAAATCAATGATTATAAATATTTGTCAATTTTTATTAACTATTATATTATATTTTATCATTTTTTTCCTAACTTATCCACTTTTTATTCAGTATTAATTTATTTAACAACACTTACCTGCCCATGTAATTGCAGAATTGTTAATGAAAATATAGGATTATATTTGAATTTTAACCTAATTAATATTTATAACTTCTTACATGATGAAAAAAAAAACAAATAAATTATGAATTAATCTTTTTATTAAAAAATATCATTGAATACATTTATTTTTATTGAAAGTAAAGAAACGTAATGATACTTTATATTGAACACCTTATGCCGTCTATCTACAGGTTGCAACAGCTCCAACTACTTAGTATTAAAATAATTGCTAGATAAAACATGGCCCTCTTTGGCGTGTTGCCGTTTTGGGTCGCAAACGCGAAAGGACCATTCAAAACCCATCTATATTAGAATATATTTCGGCCTGACCGCCCCAATGACCGAATTGAATAATGGGGAACTCACGCCCCCACAAAAATAAATTATGAGTCGGATTGACGCACCGAGGACGATACCGCACGCAACTCTTTATTTTAATGCCAGTCAACTCTACGATATGGAAACATATGATGGAAAACATTTCTATATGCATAACAGAAATAGTTTTTTAAAGACTATTGAATAAAACGTCGACTATATTGTTGGGTAATGAAATCTCGTTTCTTCCGTCGAGTAGGCAATAATGATCCATTATTCAACACCTTTGAACCAATCACAGTTGACCAGATACACTAATCAATATCTTGCAATTGCAAATGAGCAAATTATTGTTGAACCATATGTTGTTTTTGACGTGAAACATCTAAAGCTGCACGTAAAACCGATTGCTGGCGTGGCGACGTATGCCGTGGAGACGGGTCGCCATGCGGGAGCGACTGTGCGATTCTCTTTCCACTGGTTTGGCGTTACGCTACCTCTCTCACCACACTGAGCTCGAATACCCATAGTGTATACAGTTGTGTTCACTACAGTATACATTACCAGTTTTACCAAATAATTTTTTTTTTTAAATGATTAATAATAAAATATGTGATAATTTAGAAAGTGAAAGTGAATAGCCTCCTGTAAAAGAAGCAAAATCACACTATGACACACTATAAGTCATCAGCAAGTTGATTATATTTATATATTTTATAAATAAAGTGTGCATCTATCTGTGCATTGAGCCTGCGTATATTTGGTCTGCCTCATGGGTCAGTAAATGTAAAAAATTTACACAATGTCATAGCATATAATAATTTTGAATTAATTTTTGATTAATTTTAATTTTATTCTTCTAAAGAATAAAGAATTGAAACCACTGACAAAAATTTCATGTCAAAATCAGCTGATAACGTACGATTTTTTTTCTTATTTGTTATCAAAAGGAACATCATACAGTTAATAATTTTTTAATGAAGTTCCGCCATTTTGTAGTAGTTGAAGATATTGACATTATATTCTAGGGTTGTGAAGCATTTGTCACGAGCTAAAAAAATATGTATCACAAGACCCCCCTTTCCATTTAATTTTTTTCCCAGATAGCGCCCAGTCGCCATCTTGCCAGTTTAATCTGTCAGTTTCACTTCAAAATAAAATATTTATGCATTAATTTCATTCTTATTCTTATTCTTAATGTTGTCGGTAATGTTGTAGAATCACTTGAACAAGGCAATCGTACGGCTATAATGCTGTGCGATCTTCCGAAAGATTTTGACTGTGTGTCACATGACATTCTCTTGGAAAAACTAAACTATTATGATGTTAGAGAAATTCCCTTGAAACTTATTAGTTCTCATCTTTCCAATAGAAAACAATGCGTTTCAGTGAACGGTAAAACATCAGACTTTCAGATTGTTAGTCATGGGGTACCCCATTTATATTAATGACCTCAGCTGCTTTATGTCACCTTATAGGTCAGTTCTCTTTACAGACGACTCAACGTTTATTATTTCTGAGAAAGACAACGTTAACTTGGATGCTTCACTGACTTGTGCTACTAATAAGGCAAAAGAATGGTTTGCAGCAAACAAATTAGAATTGAATAGTAATAAAACACAAATAATGCAAATATCAGCAAATAACCAATCAACTACTATTTCAAATTCGTAATACACCACCAAAAACCAATTTACGATCTAAAGAATGAAGGTAAAAAACATTTGAATTACTTCAGGAATATGGACTGCATCAGTCTTACCAACCATATCATTAACCTTAAAAACGTAAAATACAGTGATATGTAACCAAAAAGCAGCTCCGTACATTTTTTAACATTTTTATAAGAAAAATGTTGATTATTGAAGTGAAAAGTGTTAAAGAAGGAGGAATAAGGTGTAAAGGTGACCTCGTGAATAAATGCTTTTGTTTTTAAATAGTTTATTTAGTGAAAAAGAAGGCTGAAAAGTTGCCCTTTTCTGAACTTTGAAGGGCCGTAACTTTTTAAATAAGGGAGAGCGCCGCTTTTTTCTTTCGGATTGGTAATCTACGCATCAAAATACGTAAGTACAGTCAAAAATTTTTTCAAAATCGCCGGGTGTCCACATAACGAAAATTTACCCAATTTTTTGACCCGTTCAGAAAATAAAAGGTGGGGACATTAAAGGAATGCACTGTAACGTCATCTTCAATTCCTGTACAGTTTCTTTGCAATGTTGATATATCTTTCATGAAACAAACCATGAAACTCTTCCTCGTTTAACTTTGGTTGTATTATCACATCTTATCAATCTGTCTTTTCAATCTGGTGAGTTCCCGTCGACCTTAAAGACTTTTCTCATAATTCCTCTTTATAAGAGTGGACCTACTGATGATCCTTATAACTACTTAGCACTTATTCCTGCCCTTGCAAAAATCAGAAATAAGAACTTCATCCCTTTGCAATGTCAATAAACATTCTTACCTTGTAAGATGAGATGATTTTTTGAAAAAAGTGCAGAATTGAAATACAAAATCAACATGTCAGAGCTCCACCTCCGAAAATGATAAACTCATGAGGTATTGAAGCGTTTCCACACTCGATCAACGCATTGCCTACTGTGCCATTTACCGGCTATTCATAATCTAAAATAAAAACTGAAGATCCGTCTCATTATCCTCAACCTTTCCGCTGCTCGCAATAGAATTCGGATTCCAAACCGCGGAGCACTTAAGTTACGTTGAGATTGGTCAAGGTGGCTGGGACAATCGGCCATCTCCGACCGTCGTCGGTTGCGCAGACTTTCCCTTTCTCGGTCGCGAATGTTTCCAAAACGAGCTGGTTTTTGCGAAATTTATGTAAAATGTACACATGAGGTACTTTTTTAATCATGAATAAACATATGTCGCAGTTTCTGCTATAATTTCCAAGGATTTTAGCGGCGATCGATACGTTATCGGTGGGAGGGGGGAGCTCAAAGAGTTGTTCGTTGTCCTCGATAGAACGCGCGAGGAGGCGAAGCACCACGGCTTTTCGATCCGAGCACGTGTATGAAGGTTAGCACAACAGGCAAAGGCACTGAGGTCGGACGGGGGAGGAAAAGGGGGTATGATGAATCGTGAGGGTGCGGGGGTGGCCGCCTCTGTCAAGCAGATCTACTTGACGAGGTCGACTCGATAGCAAGTGTAGTGGCTATTATGTACGATATTTGCAGACCTAATGGAATTGTGAATGGGAAAAGAAGCAAGTCATAAATGGCCCATCTTTAACTAAGAAGAAGCGTTCAACGATACTAATTTATGAGGTATAATTGCATTACTTCACTTGATCAGTACTACTGTCGAATGCAAAAACCAATGTTGCCAATGATGAATATTAATTTTGTAGGTATTTTAATAAAAATCAATAAAAAATAACTCCACTCTGAAATTTTTGGAAATTTACACTGAGAAACATCTCAAAAGAACTGGGGTTTGCTGCAGCGAAAGTAATGTATTATGCCTTAATTGACTCTCATCTAAGGTATGGTATACCCTTTTGGGGTGTTTGCAGCAAACAACTTATGCAGTCGGTTTTTGTCTTGCAGAAAAGGGCTATCAAGTACTTATGTAAATCGAAATGGCGGGATTCACGTAAACCCCTTTTTCGAGAACATAGAATTCTTAAGTTTATTTCAATATTTATATTGGAAACCGTGTCAATTATACATAAAAATAGGAAGAACTATGAATCTACTGCTACAGCCACATACCACACAAGGCCGTCAAATGAACTGAGTCTACCAATTCCAGAAACATGTTTGGTTCAAAACTCGTTGATATATAATGGAATCAGGATATACAATAAACTTCTCAATGAAATCAAAGATACTCCTTTCATCATATTTAGAAAGAAATGTACAAAACTATTAAGTGATAAAGCCTATTATGACCTACAAGAATATTTTAACGATGCCCTGTAATTTAGAATGTGATGAAACTGCGATTGAACTGTGTGTGAAACATATATTTTTATTCGTTGTCCTAGTTCTTGTCAAGTAACCTCTGCATATGTATGTATATATAGTTTAATATAGTTTATATTTTATTTTAATCATTTATATTTTATACACTTATACTTCACATCTTATACTTCATGTTTATGTTGATATTTATTTATATCATTGTGTTTGTAACAAGAATTTATTCTTAAACAATAAACATATTATCTATCAATCAAAATAACTAAAAATACCTAAAAAATTTCAAAGAGTTCCATACCTCTGTTTCTACACAAAAACCTAATAGTTTAGCTTGTTCTAGGATTAAAACACTCGATTTTTCGTTATAAAATCACTATGTTACAGCATTCCATAAAGCAAATTGAAAAATCATGAAATAAATAAACATATAGTCAATTCAGGATGAGGATGGCCAAAATGGGAAAATTGGAAGCCGAGAGAGTCGGTTGAATAGGAAACAGCTTTCAATTTCAGAGCTGATTCAAATGACGTTTCAAAATTCAGAATTGCTTGATCTATTCGTGGGCAGATGGCGCTGTACGTAACTCCATGATATATCGACATTATTGCTTAATCTATCCGCGGTCAGATGGCGCTGTACGTAACCTGCTTGATATAATTCGAACTCACTTTACATGTATTTCTTCATTTGGAAAAAGTATTTTTTTATTAACACTTGTGCTGCTGCCCTATTTGTAACCCTCGTTTGCGCGTCTGCTGCCTTGGGCTTGGTTACTAATTTTCAGGCTCCCTCTCCGGAGTCGGAAAATATCAATGGTCATTTTTCTAAACAATATATAGGTGATTGATCCTAAAGTTTAGATGAAATAAAAAATGAAAAATAAATATAGTTTAAAAAACTAAAAAACACGCTTTTAGAGAACACCGAACTAAAAAGTTAATTTTTTTAAATAAGCTTGAAACAATAAGGAACGGAAAATACAAAAAATATGGCACAAAGCGCCCGTCGTTTATTAAAAAAAATATTTTTAACTTTTTAGTTCGATGTTCTTTGAAAGCGTGTTTCTTAGTTTTTTAAACTATATTTATTTTGATTCCAAAACGTAACTCAAAAAAGATCCAAACTGAGTAACTGGATCCTATATTATACGGTTTCTGATTTTCCCATACTGGCCTTCCTTATATTGTACAGACTATAAATTCGTTATAAATCAAGTACTGAAATGAAAAACGAATAGATACAAAAAAAATTAATAAAAATAAAATAATTCCTTGAATACCTTTTTTAAAAAAATATGATCTATTTAAAATCTGTTTTTCCATTAACCAGCTGTCGCACCCCTACGAACGACAACCCTCAGAAGTGCTAACGAGGTCTTACATTTTAACGTGTGATTCCTAACAATATTTTAACGTACCATTATTTTATCGTCCGTATTTGAGTTACACACAAGGCTTGCACTAAGTCTAGAACTGGTTTCTTCCCTTACTACGGATTCTGCCATCATGTCAATCCGTAGATTTATTTGTAGAAGAGGTAATCCATCAGAAATACACTCTGATAATGGATCAAACCTCTGCGGAGCTGAAAAAGAAATGAAACAAGTCGTCAAAGAACTAAATTCAACCCGAATTCAACAGTTTTGCTGTATTCGTTATATAAAATGGTTCAAGAATCCACCAGCAGCAAAGGTTCAACTAAACATGAAAATAAAACGAGGCTCTCCAAGGCGGTCAGTTGCAAAGCAAAGCTTCGAAATCGTCCGCCCACGAGATTCGCCCTCTGTCTATCACTGCAGCTTTCATACAATGCAACTAGTTGAGATACGGAGTCCAAACACAATACATGTATGATCTAACACCAGAGAGCGCTGTTTCGACCCGCTCTAGGTCTCAGCATCGGTGGTGCTAGGCCGAACCACAAATACATTCACCATGCCCCCTCGGGGTTGAGTGCCCTGAGATACAATCTTCGCCACTTTGTGTGCAGAAGCTAAAATCTCATCCGTTCACTCCACTCACTTCTGAGTGGTCCTCAACCTGCTGCTTGGCACTTCAGCAACATTGAAATCTGAGCTCTTTTGGTGGGAAATCACCCTCTAGTACGTTTACTCCCTTATCTGATCATTTATTAAGCCTGACTGTGAGTAAGGTGCATGGTGGCCCCATGTACCTAGCTGAAAACAAGTGGGGTGTTTCGGGGACAAATGCGTGTGATTTAGAACCGGAATGTGTGTGCCGGCCTCATATGCTTTGTTCCTCTCGCGGAATCTGGGGTCGTCCCTAATCAGTTCGCTGGAATGGGTGCATCCACGTACTGGGTGGTAAGAACCAGGTCCCTGTACATGAATCGGTTGGGCATGTATTTGGGCAAGCAGGTGTTCATGAACGTTTGGACTTGGTGACTGTATATTTATGCGCACTGACCCCAGGCCATGGAGGCATACAGGGCGATGGGGAGTAGGATTGTCTGGATTAGGAGCAGTTTCCCTTGGAGATTCATGTTACTCCTACGTCCGATGGTGGGGTAGAGGTTTTGTAGAACTCGCCAGCCCTAGTCTAGTCTCTTTTGGATATGGGACCTGAACGTTAGTTTTCTGTCGAGGGAAAGACGTTGAAGACGACGTATCCTTCCGGTTGCACCTTGCTCCAGGTGATCAATATCGCCTGACTCTTATAAGGGTTGATACTAATCTTCCAGAGGTTGGCCCACTCCTCTAGTCTGTCCGCTTGTTGTTACAGGTGTCCTGTAACTAACGCATAGTTGGTGGATCTCGCCAGTTCAGCTGTGTCGTCCGAGTAGAGTGACAACTTGTTGAAGTTGTTCTCTGGCTGAGGTATATCGAAAACATCGAAAAGTCTAGTGTGATGAACCGATTTCAGTAACTTTAGATTATTCACCAAGGCATGTTGAGAGACAGTAGACGTGTCTGGTGCTGAAATCGGATAAATGCTGCGTGTTCTTTGAAATGAGTTTTAAAAAATCGCCAAGTTGGACCGATATTTTTTGTCAGTCCTCACAGCTTATTTCATATTTCCCTGACTTAATAATTTCCAAAAGCTTGTCTTTAGGGAACTTGCATGTTCAACTATTTGAAAATGTCATACCTTCAGTGTATCAGTTCATACTGAGAAAAGATACTGATTCAAAGTTCTTCGTTCTTTAAACTAGAAGCAAATGGGAAGTTCGATTAATTCCCAAGTGCTTGGAATTTAATACATACTCGTATACGATGCATTTTCTGTTCTCTTTTCAACATTTTTCGAATATTAACTTTAGACATAGTTTGATAAATTGGTAACAATCACATGATTTAGAATTTTTTTTTAATTTATTATTAAGTAGGCAAGCCTGATATACAAAAGAAAAAAAAAGAAAAATTACAAATTCATAAATATCTGACGACATTAACTATGTAAATATAATAACATTTTAAAGTACCTGTCAAGGAAAACCAAATATACATACATATCTATAGATTGTTAGGTTAGTTCACATTAAAAAATAAAAAATTACAAATATCATAATGAGCTGTCACTAATATACTTCTTTAATGATGACTTACATTGGTTTATTGAATTAGATTCTTTTAAAAATTGTGGTAGTTTATTAAATTCGTTCAAGCCTTTATGAAATATACTATTTGTAGTGTTCAGAAAGGGTAATCAAACAGAACTCAACTCCCAATTACACACTTTATTCACACTCAAGTTCATATGTCAATGCCCAGCACGATACTCGTTGCCTTTAAGATATAAAAAGTATGAATATGTTTTCTGTAGTAATAAAAACAACGTAGTACCTACCAGAAGGGTTTATAAAATTAGTTCCCTAGACATTACACTATTCATTACAAATTTAGTGTTAGTTTTATTAATGTTATGAGTATGAGTAGATGTCAGATGTTAGGAGTAAAAAGTCTACATATATCAGTACTGTCAGAAATTTTCCTGACAGGTCCCATATGACTTTGCAAAAAGACGAATCCTAAATTTATTGTTATTTCATATGAACCATAAGATGTTGGGTTATAAAAAATTTTTAAAAACTGTTCACAAATGAATATTTCTTTTACAACTGTTTGTTAACTTCAGCAAGTATTAGATAACAATAAAAGACATGATTATGAAATCTAAGAAGTGTAGTACTTCCATTTTGCAGTCCAGAATAGTCTAGTGTTGCTTATTGAATTTATTGATTATTAGTGGTTCATCTCCTAATGATACCATCTTGAGATATAAAATGGAATTGACGAAAATCCATAACTAACGTATTTCAAAAACATTTTATTGTGACCTTTTCACCAAACAGTTTTACAAAAAAGTAACACGTGAGTTACAGTTCGATAACCTCTTACATCAGCAGGATATTGTTCGATGACCCGAAGACGACATCAATTATTATTTTGCTGATATCTGCAAAGTCGGCAATAATTTATGTATAAATAGGTTCAATTGATTTGTAATAGCCAGTACTTATATTTTATAGTTATTAGTTGTTACTCTGTTCAAATAAAAAGTTTTTAAAAACCCTTTTGTGTGAACGAGAAATATAATTCGTGTTTCGCCATACAATGGCTCCTTCGGGCGTAAAGACACGCCCGATGAAGCCATTCTAAGGCGGGACACGTGTTGTGGTTTTGTAAAACTGCTTAGTGACGATACCATCTCGGTTGGTGAAATGCTCATCGAGAAGCGTGTTGCGTGGAAGAAGTTTTTCAATTGGACTCCGAGGTCAGAATGATGGATTCTGAAAATATTCGACAGATCTCATTCAGAAACATAGGCTAGTTGAAACTAACCCTCTCACTACAACAACCGTTATTCCGTCATTCGATATTTCGTTTTTATCAACAGAAAATCAAATACTGGTTTACCGATAAATTTTTTTTCGGTTATCTGTTTAAAAAGTATTACTTCTAAGAAACCGGTTGAGTTGAAAAAAAGCACGCGAATATTTAGATAAGATAACTGTAGCCAACCGGGGCTATGCAACTAATTTGTATGAAAGTTTGACCATATCACAATAATCCAGATTCCTGGAGACGTGCTAGAATAGTGGCCTTCTCAGGGTATTAACTACGGAAGCGCAGAACGGCCACATGTTTTCATAATTTGTCTGAATACTGTATCGAGGGGAGATACATACGTGAAAGAAAATAAATATTTCGAAATGAAATCTTTAACTACCCACATCGTAGGATCTGGGTCTGACCGACAATGTCAAGAACTCTCCACCAGGCGACTTCTGAGAGCAGGAGTCCCACAAGGCGCATTTTTCCCCACACCTCTTTTCGGTGTACTCAGCAGACGTGCCCAAGCCAGAGAACGACTTCAACAAGTTGGCACTTTACGCGGATGACACAGCTCTACCGACGAGATCCACCAACCACGCGTTTGTTACATGATACTTGCAACAACAAGCGAACATACTAGAGAAGTGGGCCAACCTTTGGAAGATTAGTATCAACCCTGACAAGAGGCAGGCGATACTATTTACCTGGAGGAAGGTACATCTGAAGGTCGTCTTCAACGGACAGGAGATTCCGTGTACAACGAAACGAGATACCTGGGAGTCACCCTCGACGGGAAAATAACATTCAGGTTCCATATCCAACAGAGGTTAGGACTGGAGAAAGCAGCTCGACACAACCTCTACCCTATCATCGGACGCAGGAGTAACATGGATCTCCAAGTGAAACACTCCTAATCAAAACAATGCTACTCTTCATCATACTGCATGCCTCCGCTGCCTGGAGCCATGGGGCAGAAATATACAGACGCCAAATCCAAACGTTCATGAATACCTGCTTGCGGGTGGCCATAAACACTGCTAGATGCATACCCAACCGATTCATTTACCGGGACCCATGGACAGATCCAGAAGCTTTTCTCGGGGAGGGGGGCGCAGCAAACTATTTTAATATTTCAATTTATATCATTAAATCAATTCTGTGACGATTTTTTCCAAATATGTTGAGGACTTCTTCAGGAGTTGGTGTTAGATCCCGATGCACATTCAATAAACAAAGGCCATTTAATCGGTCTTCACTCATCCGGTTTCGTAGCCACGTTTTGGTTCTCTCCAAGCACGAAAACGTCCTTTCAGCGCTTGCTACAGATACTGGAAGAGTGAGAAGTATCTGTAGCAAGCACTGAATAGTCGGAAATAGTGTTGTGTGCGGTAAAACATCCCAGATGGTTTTTGGTCGATCCGCTTTCTTTATTTTCACCCATTTCATTCTCCACATTAATAGTTCTCCCTCCCAACTATATAGTAGCGCAATTGGAAAGTATAGGGGAAAATCGTAATACCAAAGTCTCTATTCTTTTATTTACGGCATCTCCATCCATAGTAACTATCATATCTGGCAAAAGTAGCCGCAAATCGAAGCATATTAATGATTCGTCCGAAAACCTTTCCAATGTATCTGCTGAAACTTCATCATAAAGCCGGTAAAATATTGTGGTCTTATAATACTCATTGGGCGTGGTATTTGGATGGTTTGAACGATGTACTTGTCTTCCTACGATACGTGGTATTGTAATTTCTACCCCTAATTCCTCAACAACCTTTATTGCTTGGGCAAAAACATTGTTGAAATGATTCTGCGACTGATTTATTTCCAAAGCGCTAATTGTATTTGCTACAAGGTCACAAGCTGTAACCATGTCCATTTCTTCATTTTGTAATTCGCGACTCAAAGTAATTGTTACTTTAAGTATATCAGTCAGACAGGTGAGAGCCATAATAAATTGAATATTGCTTATGGACCACAACAAACTTTGACCTTTACTTGACGAATTAGCATCCCGCCATTCTGCAATAGAAGACAATGCTTCTGCAATTTTTTTTATGTTTTCGAGGAACTTGATGACAGAATCATGGCGCTCCACCTAACGTGTTTCATACAAACTAGTAAGTGGTACATTCAGCTCCCTGTGCCTTTTTGCCGATTGATCAAAGAAGTTGATGACAGATTTCATTACTCCCACTGGGTTCCTTATAGAACTGATATTGGATGATTGCGAAATGGACAAATTTAAAGCATGGGTGAAGCAAGGGGTTCGAAGTCCGCATTTTGCTTCTCTCAAAACTTCCGAAACGGCGCCCTTTAGGTCAGATATCATCAGGCTGGCGCTGTCAGTTTCTATTCCCACACAATTCATTATGTCAAGTCCCATGGAGAAGATAGCTCTCCTTATGATTTCGCCAAGTCGCTGTCCAGTTAACCGTAGTTCCTTACTTTATCATGGTTAGAAACTTCTTCATAACGGTCGATGAGCCTTATAAAATCTTCCCTGATATTTCCATTATAAAAGTATCGCAAATTAAGGCTCATTTGTTCTATTTTGGATATGGCTGTTGTTTCATCAAAAATTATAGCAAAATATTTAGACAATTTTTTGCACAATAGCTTCCCCACAGCATTCAATTATAATATTTTGAGTTGTTTCACTAATGTAGGTTGCTCGGCACGATGCGGTTCGCAGATGTTTTTCCAGTATCTTGTCTCCTGCTTCCACCCTAAACTTTAACAGTTCCCTGAAGTTTCCTTGATTCTCGTGGTCAACCCCATCTTTATCGTCCCCTAAATCGATAGGGCCATCGTCATGTCTTCCTCGAAGAGCCATATTATGAATTTAATATCACTAGTTCGGACTTCCATTGTCTACTATATAAAATGATTTGAAATCCCTGAAACAAGTAAAAAAGAATAATTAAAAAAGAATAGTTGAAAATAACAATTATATTAAGCAACAATAAATAATCAGGTTTATTGTTGCTTAATATAATTGTTATTTTCAACTATTCTTTTTTAATTATTCTTTTTTACTTGTTTCAGGGATTTCAAATCATTTTATATAGTAGACAATGGAAGTCCGAACTAGTGAAATTCATCACGAAACATTGTCAATCACCTTCAAACAAACATGAATTTAATAATTGGAAGTATTCTTTCTGTTTTCCTGAATTTGCTGGGTCCTTGTAGTTTCCAACTTATTAATGACGTCATCCTGCGGGTTATGATAATGGTAAAGAAATTGGGAGGCAACTTCTTGACACTCGTTATGATATTTCAGGTTCTGGTTCCCACTCAAATAACCGTCTTTTCCTGTCAATTTGTTAAATTTTCTGAGCGGTGTTTGAACTAATAGTCCTAATGTTGGTCCTTTATTATGACCAGCTGTCTCGCCACTAAAGATTGCGCAAAACTTGCAGAACAATCCTCTTCCTGTTGGTGAGTAGATGGCCCATGGAAATTGTTCCAAGTATTTCTTCGATAAATACCTTTTGGTTAACTTCCCCTTTTCTATTTTGTCGGCAGATGTCGCTCTGGTTGCCAATACTAGTACTGGTAGAAGGCTGTTGCAGTTGTAGCTCGTCCTCTGCTTTTTTTTTAGATCACCAGGCGAAATACTGTCCACATTCTTATCTGCAAAAGAAAGGCAAACTATATAAAAATAACTGCATCAGCCCACCCTACGCACATGCTATTTGTATGCCTATTTTGATATGTACCCGCTAACCCGCTTACCCAATTCAGGGTTCAAACTCGCTCGTTGTATGTCAAATAGAAAGTGCACTAGTTAATTGTTTATTGTTTTACTTACCCAAAGTGGATAAAGAATCATTCGGTTTACTGTGTTTAATGATGATGAAGTCCATCAAATTAGTTTGTTTGTTTCGTTTCATCCCAAAAAACAATCCACAAAAAATAATAAATCAGTATAACGGAAGCAAAAGCGAAGTCAAAATCCAATACTATAGATGCAATTCAATGAGAAGAATCCAAAACATCTGCATTCAAAATATTAAAAAAATGTCAATTGGTCACACCGAACACAATCAATGCTAAAAGTCCACTAACCACTAATGATTCTATTTCAACATTAAATAGATTGGTGTTGGTGGAGGAGAGATGAGGGTGTGGTTTTACGCATACGGTTTTATACCTGTTTACCTGTCTACGAAACTCAACATACGACAAATCAATTAATTATTTTAGGGTATGTTGGGTCGTTGGGTGGTGAACGAGCGATGTCTCGGGGGGGGGGCGGCGATCGCCCCCCCTCTGGATCCGTCCTTGCCAGGACCTGGATCTTAGCACCCAGTACGTGGATGCACTCATGAGAAACCATGCCGAAAACATCTTCAAGCCTTCCCGGTATACCTCAACCCAGTACTGGGTGAGATTTAACTTCTGCACACAGCCTAACCTAGTACAACTGATGGGACCTATGGCGGGTCGAAACTGCGCTGTCTAGTATTGTGTTGTGTTTGGGTTCTGTTTCTGAACTGAAAGTAATTGTTTAGTTGAGTTAGGTTAGGTTTGAAATTGATAGAGGAATGTCGGCTTTCACGGCTGGCGTCAACGTTTTCGATGGTTTCCGGGTTTTGCCGTGGTCTTCTTTGGTTATGATTACCAAACGTTTCGACTGCAACTACGGCAGTCCTCTTCAGTCGCGTGGTTGAAGTACTCCTCTTGACGTATCAATCCGGAAAACAACCAAAACATAGGTTTGAGAGTGTCTCAATTAAACACTACTGTTCTGCTGCATTTATGGCCTTAGAGAAAAATGATACTTAGTTTTTGTAAACATTTTATCCCACTTAATTTCTGTCACCCTGAGCTATCTATAGATATAAAACTTTTTGTAGGTGAAGAATGCATTAGCAGCTGATGTTGGAAAGAAGTCATATGTGCCTTCAGTTGAAATATTGAATCGACTGGTCTTTGAGGTTTGGAGCAATATGGATCCCTGGGGAACAACAGTGTTGATGGTGAAGATATTCGAGAGAAAACGCAATCAATGGTTACTCGTAAGGAACGGCTTTGAGGAATCAGGAGAGGTTCCGAATATCATCGATCGATGATCGCTTACGAAATTAAACCATTCATAGGATCTGAAATGCTTGAGAAAATCAAAGATATTAGTTTGTTGTGTGGAAAAATGTTGTTGGTGTGTGAAATAAAAACTATAACTAGGTATTATTTATTTATATGACAGTTATGAAAGTCGGTTGAAAAATGTGTTACATACAGATACCAAATGAAAATTTCCAAGATTTTTTCAGAACTACTGTTGATTATTTGATTAGTTTTGAATTATTTATTTTCTTGATCTTATTACCGTTGAATTATTGTTGTTATGGTGTTGTTGACAAAGGGGAAGTTTTTATGTAAATTTAACAGTGTCAATAAAATAATTGTCCTGACGAAAAGTGGATATTTTTTGGCACGAAAGTTTGATATGAAATAACAACTACTTTGAAGAAAGGCTATGATCTATGATCATGACTGGTTTTACATATGCTCATGAATAATCATAGTTATCAGGAAGAAATTAGGTGAAATAAGAGTCGTATATTATTGGAGTTATTCGAAATATTTGGAAGGGTCCGATTTTGAATAATTCGAAAGGGTTATTTATTTTTTCAGGAGATATCAATTTTTGGGAAAAAAATGTAGAAATCTTCCAAGAAAATCTGTTTAAAATCTGTTTTTCCATTAACCAGCTGTCGCATGAACGACACCCTCAGAAGTCGAAACTTGTGCGAGCTAAGGACTAATGAGGTCTTACCTTCTACCGTGTGATTCCTAAGAAGGGTTGGACGATAGCAAGTGAAAATCGATCGTTCAGCCTGGGGCTTGGACACCGACTAACACGGCGGTGGATTTGAGTGAGTGAATAAAGCACCCACGTCGAACCGCCTGGCTACCGACCGAAGTAAGGAAGAAAGCAATTTGTTTAAAAATAAAGTCAAAATAAACAAAGATGTGTAGATCATGCAAACACAAACTGGAAGAAAATTTGCTGTCAGCTATCAGAAGGCAATAAGTTCCAACGTTCACTAGTCAATCAAATTTTCATTCATTTTTAGCTACACTAATGTTGACTTGTTGACTTTTTGTATTTCTATCCTCCTATCATACTAGTTTGTCGATTTATGTAATAGATACTCGATTATGATTCTTATTATTCAGAATTATGATGTATATATTCATTCATTGATGACTTCAGGTTGTTATTGCTAGGGTCATTCTCAATAATACTGCAAGAGTGGGGAAATCTACAGACAAACATTTCTACAAACGTGTTTGAAAATTTTCGAATAACAATAACAAATTTGTTTATTGGCACCTGCAACAATTCTTTAAATAAGTAACATTTAACTTTGAGGGACAGTGACGTAGCAACAAAGTTTTTGTTCGAATCTGGTTGAGAACGAGTTCTTTATTTTCATCAATACCATAAAATTACTTAGAGATAGATCAGAATCTAAATCTGGACATGTGAAAGAAATAATGTCTTTTCTTACGTTTATGTGGTATAAATGATATGCTTCATCAAACTACTGAGGTGGGAACGCCAGAAGCTTCAAAAGTTTTTTCAACTGTCGGGACAGAGGGTGATGGGTGAATTATTAATTAATCGGACGCAGCGTTTACAAATAATAAAATTTTATTAACAACACCAACAAAACGAACAAATAGAAAATAGTGAAACCTCGTGGCGAGGAGAATAAAAATTAGGAATAGCCCAACCGAAATCCCAGAACAGAATGACTCAATGCCTCGGTTTAAAAAATAAAATGAATGAAAGGAATTCACATAAAGAAACCCAAGCGGATGGATATTTTATCCGACTGCTCGATAATAGTTATGAAAAGTTAATTTTCTAACAAAAAATTATAATAAAAAATCAAAAATCAATAACGAAATAAAATGTCTCTTAGGAACATAGTTGTAGGAAAAGCCCTACACAACAAAACATACTAATGACAAAAGTGATTAGTATAGAATTCCGTAAAAATATTAACTTATTAAATACTGAAAGTATTTGTTGCTTTTGTGCAAAACCATGTGTTAGTTTGAAAATGTCCTTATAGGGAAAACCTGCAGTAACAACCAATCCAGAAATGTACACAGTCACCGTACGGTATCCATTGGGATCTTCTGACCACAAACTCCTTTCAGTGTTGAGTGTATATATGCGTATTGCATTTGTAGCATCTGACTTTGTATTCAGTTTTATTTGAATTTTAAGGGTTCATTAAACATAAACCTGGGTACAATTGCATCACTGTTGCATCACGTACAGGTCCAGAGGGGTCAGATCCGTAATTAATTCCATTGCCACGGTTGGTGTTGTTCTCATGACTTCTGTGATGTTTAAACAATATAGTCGCTGTATTTGATATAATTTTTGGATAGCCGTTGCTTGTAGAACTTTCGGCCCCCATGCGTACGTTAACATAGGTCTTATTATTGCAGTGTAGATCCAGGTGACAACACGGGGTGAAAGACCCCATGCGCGTCCCACAGTCCTCCGAAATTGCTCATAGGCCACATATGCTCCTTTTGCTCTACTCTGTAGGTGAGAGTTCCATGTTAACTTTCTATCGATTATAGTACCAAGGTGTTTCACCTCTTCAGAGAAGTTTAGTTTGCTTGCGAAGATTTTGGGAGGTTTTAAGCCCGATAAACTTCTCTTCCTGGTGAAAAGGACCATCTCAGTCTTCTTGGGATTGATCAAGAGTGAGTGTTCCTTATACCCTGTTTCTATCAATTTGAGCCCATCCTGCACTCTATCGCACAGTGTGTTCACAAATTTGCCGGTCTGCAAAATAACTATGTCATCTGCATACGCAATTGTGTAGAATCAATTATTGTTGAGGTGATTAATCAGGGTATCCAGAACTATGTTCCGGAGAAAGGGTGATAAGACTCCTCCCTTGGACATCCCCTCATGACCAGTCCTCTCACTGTAATGTCTTCTACATTGATACTTATTGCTCTACTAGAGAGCATCTTGAGTATCCATTCTCCTACTACCAGGGCTACATTCCTGGAGTGTAGTTGCTGTGTAATGATCACTCGATTCTGTCAACCACATGCTGATGGGCCGAATCAGTAGACCTTCACGGAGTATATGCATGCTGATTAAGTGGGTTGTGCACTAGTAGGTACTTCATCTCTTATGTACCGCTCACATAGCCTCTCCATAGTTTTTCATAAAAACGATGTGTGACTAATTGGTTGGAATGCTTTTGGTAAGGTGTAGTCCATCCTACTTGGTTTGAATATAAATACTACTCATACTTCTCTCCACTTACTGGAAATATACCTCAGAGCTAGAGAGACTCTGAATATCCCAACCAGGTGCGGCATAAGAATATCCAGTCCCCATTGAAGTAGGGCTGGCCTTATACCGTCAGGTACTGGTGACTTGAAGGGGGAAAAGGCCGATATGGCCCATCTTATTTTGTCCCTCGTCAATAACTGCACTAGCAGATTGCCAGTCGTATTGTGAGGGTGTTGTTGGTACTTCCGTCCAGTTTGTCTTTCCAAGAAAGACAGAACCTGGGAAATGAGTTTCCATAGGAATCTCAGCACTCTCTCTATTACATAGAGTTATTGGAGCGTTTGAAGGAAGAAATATCGGAAAAACGGACCCACTTCAAGAGAAATATAGTGCTGTTTCATCAATACAATGGACCGTGTCACAAATCGATGAAACCGATGGCATAATTGCATGAATGGGGCTTCGAAATGCTTCCGCATCCACCGTATTCTCTAGATCTGCCCCCCAGCAACTTTTTCTGTTCTCAGACCTCAAGAGAATACTCGTTGGAAAGTAATTCAGCGCCGATGAAGAGGTAATCGTCGAAACTAGGGGCTATTTTGAGGCTAAAGGCAAATCGTACTATGAAAATCTTTGTATCACCCTCGAAGGAAACTATATTGAATAATTAAATCAAATTTCATCAAAAAAACTTTTTTCTATGTTAGCCTATGAGCTTTTATGCCTAACTGTTACGAATATACAATTCTCTCCGAGCGATTTTAAGGGATGCAATGATTTAATCGCCCATTCAACTGCCAGTGCTGTGATAACTTTCTTGGTGGCCCTTTGGACGCTTGGCGCCCTTAAAGAGAAGAGGTTGATTGTTTATAAGTACTGTTATCTAATTTTTCCGCAAGGTCCTAAACCACTTGCGATTCAATTAACAAAATAGAGACGATCGTGTGCGGTTTGCGTTTCACGTTCCAGACACCCAAACAACAATAATTAGACGACAAAATTGGCATCGTTCACCAACCGAAATCCTGACCGATCTCAACTTGAAGAAAATTCGTTATCTGTATCCCTGTCATTCGCTTTTCCTCTCCTGGCGATAACGAAAAACCTAATTGAATGAACATTTCCAAGGATGATTAGTCGACCGATAAAAAAATCTTATCACCGCACTCAAAAGCACAATAAAGCATTGAAAATAACTTAAAAACAACGCGCCGAGATCGAAAGACCGCAGTGCTTCGCCTCCACGTGCCTCTTTACACGAGTCAAACCCAGTAGGCTATGCCCGCTGACCTGGAGGGGAGCGCGGGCGGCGTATCCGTCGATGTTCGGCTGCCGTCGAGCAGGCCGAACAAGAGGAGGTAAACATTTTAGTTTGATTTTGGCTCATGCAAAAGGTGGTCTGAAAAATAATACCCCTGGCAAAAATTTTTGCAATACCAAAAGTCGACTTACAATTCGTCAAGTCAATATCGGAACTCAATTCTGTAGTGATTGTACGTAAACTTTAATTGAATCGCTAGTTATTATGAACAGTTGAACAACATCTGTGTCCTACGACAATATAAAAGTTGTAAGTATATCTTTTGATGTGACACACTTTTTTTAAAGTTTGTTCGGAGGTAGCTGGGGCCACTTTAGGCAATACTAGGCTACTTTGTTGTATACCTAATTAATTGCATAATTATTGTATAATTAATAGTTGCATAAATAACTGATTTCTCAACAGAAGAATGACTTTTACCAAATGTTGGACTTTTATTTTTCTGGTGACTTTTTCTTTGAGCAATTTTTTGCACAGAGAAGATTTGAATTCACCGAAGGAAGTACTAATGATCAAATAAAACCGCGTTTCGATTTTCAAAACCTAATTCATACATATTCAGCAATCATCTGAATATTTATACATTTTCGAACAGGAACTTCAGTGACATCTTCAACACGTAACACTTCCTAATGTTTTTTGAGTTTATAACCAAAACAAATTTTTGAATGTCACTTATAAGTGGATTGTTCTAAAAAAGTCGTTGATCCTTCGAAATTACTCGTATCATTCTCTAATCTTTTTTGGGTACCTAGTATCTATTTTGACCTAAATTTGATAACTTCCAACAATTTGCTGTTATCTGAATATTTTCCTTGTCTATTAACCATATCTCTTTGAAGAATATATAGATACTTCAATTATAACTGACCAACTAGATGTACATTCTCCAACGGACCAAGCATAGGTCCCTGAGGTACACCAAGTTCAAAAAATTAAACGGATTGTGAACCATTATAAGAGCCGATAACTTGGAAGACTGTCACGTCGCTCATTATTTACTGGAAAACTAATTACAGAAACATTACCACAAAAATCTGACCTGTCAGATTGACAAATTATTGAAACTTATATACTATTTCAGTTTACTTTAATGTTTTCACTCTAAACGGCTTACAAAACCGCGATACATACTTCTACATAGCATTATGAGAGATTTAAAAAACTTTATCTTATAGAAACTATGTGATTAAGTTTTTATTCGAAATTTCATCAATTATCGGCCAGTTCCATACAATTTGACAAATCATGAATCTAAATAAACGAATGGAACAATAAGAAACTCAAAATGTCGTATAGAAAAGGAGGATAAACGCATAGAATATAAAGATTTTTCCTCCAATCTCCAAAGACTAACTATGAAGACTTCCCTCTCTGTTAAAATCGTTGTCCTGGTTATTTCAGTCCTTGATGGATTAATATCCTCCGAATGTGTGAAGTTAAGCCATACTACGGCAGAAAACTTGGTCAGACAAATGCAGAAGAATATCGTTTCAAGGATCTATAAAAACTATCGAGAATCAAAGGGAAATGGATGTCACAAGTGAAAAAAATTGAGTCAACTATTTCAACATAGAAAGAGAAGAGTAGGAGGTCATACAAAAATGATGATGTAAGACCTGAGAATATTCGATAGATGGAAAATAAAACGAACAAATAGGTATGGATTGTACCCAAGGAAATAATAAAGTACCGATAAACTGGTAGAAGAGTTGTTCGTCACATTCATACATTTGAAGAGCACTAATGACTCGGTGGAAATAAATTATATTTGAACAAAAGGAAAATACTGTTGTACTAAGAAAATTGACAGAAGTCTTATGTAAAAGATTGACAGCAAAGGTAAGAAGAAAAAAGGTGAAAAAGAGATGTCCACTGCTGTTCAGAATAATAATGTACAGAACAATAAAAATACGATTAAAAGATAGTGAATCTTGGAATCGATAGAGCGAGTGGTTTTAATTTATGCAGGTGTTATAGTTATAGAAGGTGTTATCGAACCTGTGATTGAAGGAGCCAAGGAAATTAATAAAAATAAATGAAAAATGGAATGGAAATGAAACGTATGACGAAATGAAACTATTGAAGAAGAAATCCAATTTGGCTTTCACTCCCCAGAAATAAAAAAAAAATTGAAAATAAATCATCCATGAAGGGCAAATTATTAAATTTGACCAGAAACTTTACAACATTTGCATCAAATTTTCTTCAAAAATGGAATTGAGTGCTCAAAAAACATTTGAAATGTTGACAGTGGCATACGGTGATTGTATCATGTCGTTAAATGACGTCAATGGCGATCCGGATTTGCTTAAAAGGAATGTAACTGGTGACGAATATTGGGTATATGGTTATGACATGGAAACCAAAGTCAAATCGTCCCAATGGTAGAGCCCAGGAACTCACTGTTTTCTTCGATTACCGTGATGTAGTGCATCAAGAGTTCTTGTCACTTGGTCAATAAGTTATGCGCCGCTTGCGAGAAGCAATACAAGAAACGTCCGATATTGTGAGTTTTGTATCTCGATAAATGCACCTCCTTACTCGTCATTGCTTGTTCGTAATTTTTTAGACAAAAACAACATCGCATTCGTGCCTCAGCCACCGTATTCACCAGATTTGGTCCTCTACAACTTTTTCTTGTTCCCAAGATTGAAAAGACCCATAAAAGGACGGCGTTTCGCAACGATTCAGGAGATAAAAACCAAATTGCTGAGCGCTCAAGGACATACTAAAAAGTGCATATCAGACCTTCTTTAAGAATTGGAAAAATCGCCGGCACAAGTCTATTATGTCTGAGGGTAACTACTTTGGAAAAGACAAAATAGAAATCGACGAATGAAGAAATATTTTTTTAGAAAAATTAAAATTCACATTATTTTTTCAACAGTTCTCGTATGTGAGCAAAGCTTCACAAAGTATTGAAATTAGCAGAGGCATGTTCAACTGTCCAGTTTGAAATCTTGTTTCCGAAAAGATGCTTTTGCTTTTCCATTAATGTAATTGTGTTTAGTCATATTACCATCGAATTGGACATTATTATTCGATGATACGGACAACGTCGTGTCCCCTGGCGATGGTATGTATGATTCTGGTACATTCACCTTCTCATCATGTACCGGAAACTCGATAAGTACAAACATCTTCCCTTTGTTGCTACGATAACTGATAAATCTCGTTCTGCATAAATAATATTGAAAATTCCCACCAGGGCTCACATTTATCACTTATTGTTTATTTTTCACGATTCAGTATCATTGGACAATGAATTCGACCAATCACAGGGGAGTGGCCGACATATGCAGCCACAAATGTCAATCGGAGACCCCTTTATAGTTTACAATAACCTTGGCTTTGACATAATTTTTTTGTACTGGCATTTCTTGCTAAAAAACTGTCAAACTTTTATTGTGTCATTGACAGTTGTATTGGTTATGTGCTTCTGTTATGGAACATAATACTGGATCCTAGTTATTATTTGTCTACTTCTTTTTCGTTATTAAGATGATGTCGCATCGAAACAAAAGCATATTTCAATTGAATAGAGACTGAATGCTCACAAATCGCTCACTTGCCAGTCCTTCCATTTCTACCCCGCGGCAAAAATGCCCAAAAATATGATCGTTTCACCCCCATTGACGTCACTGGTCATAATAAACCTCGAAATTTCCATCCATGCTTCTCCACAGTCGTCGCAACCAAAACACCACCGCCCATCATCTCGAAACCGGCATATTCATGACGAACGCAATCCATTTACCATCAACAACAATAATTATCTTGAGAGCCGCTGCAAATAAAATGGCACAGTTACGGGCGGTGGGCGAGGGAGGTGCGCGGCGGCGGGGTGCCGATTCGCCGCGACCTACGTCTTTGCGAGTTGTCGAGGTCGGTGATCGGCGTAAAAAAGCCGAGCGGAACTCCACGTGGAGGCGAATGACTAGGGACGGCCGCTCGTGTACGCTCAATGGCGGCGGGCTATCGGGCCGAGGTCGGCACTTCGAAATCACGCAGTGCTTCGCCTCGATGCACCTTCTCCTCGTGTAGCTTGTTTTCGAGTTGGTACTGGCGATAGCGACGTTGCCGCGCGTTAGGCAATCGAGGTAGGTTTGGGGAAAAGCTTTGTGGTTCGGAGTATTGATGTGAATTGGAAAGAATTTCAACGGTTTTTATTTCTGTAAGCTGCGAACGCTTTTTTTGGCTTTGGCCGCCAAAAAGCTTTTTTTAAAATACAAGTTTTTGATTTTTCTTCATTTAGAGATTTGGGTAGTTCCAGAAATGCCTATCAGTTTTTTGAATCTCTTCTATCCATAAGTATACACTGAACTCTTATTTTCCTACTGTTTTTTGGGCATATAACCTCCACAATCTTAAAAATAAACAAAGCTAAATCAATAGAGAATCTGCCGAACTTGTATATGTGTATAAGCTCTTAACAAGATTTTATTTTCTCCAATGTTTAATTGCATCTTTCCAGTTATTTTGTTCAATCAAATAACTCAGATATCAAACAAATACAGAAATCAATAATTTTGTTACTTTTTTCAACAATTCAACATCAATTGACATTTGAATTTATCAAAGATATTGACTCGTTAAAAAGAATCATTTGGTACTAACCGTATATTCATATCACAGAGCTATGTAAGGCTATCGATCTTCAATTGATTTAATTAGTTGTCAGTTGTCAAATCACTTCCATTCGTCATTTGTGAAAATTTCAAACGAATGAAAAGTTATTTTTGAAGAGATATTTTTATGGACACCAAGATACAATATGGAAAATAAACGAATGTGAATCAACAGATAATCTGCTTGAGTGTACTGAAGGACATCCCTAAAAATTACTGCGTTATATAAATGTATGAAAGAAAAATCCAATTGGTCATTAATTTATATTTTTCTTTTATCGTGTGTTAAAAGGAAAGTAGAAATTTTCCAGTGTGCCCTTTATTGCCTAATAATTTAGCTGTGTTAATTAGGATATAAAAAAGGTTATTTTGCAATACATATTGCTTATGCATTGTAGGTTTACCTCTTAAACTTGTTAATGTATTTGATTTCAATTCCCCTTCAGGATATTACTGTTTCAAATTTTATTTTTTGATCTTAACATTTTCAGGTATATCAAATTTTTATTTCCAGAACATTTAATTTAGTTTTACATTTTATTACTCATAAAGTAGAAAGTTTTGACAGGGTACATATATGATATTCTCGCGTATTCATCTGCTATCTGCCTTTCTACGCTACTTTTATTAATTTTTTTGGAATACCTCATCTCAATACCTTCACCTTGTATTTTTATGATGTTGCCCTTGCATAAGTTTAGTATCCATTTCACTTTTTATTGTTTTTCGTTCTTTTATGTATTTGTGTATTTTTTTATTAGTTATTTCAAATCTTTGCACCGAGATATTCAGTTGGCAAAATTAGGGCTTCCACTAAATATTGTTTCATAATATGTAGATTATTATGAGTATGGGTCTTGATGAGAAATCTAAGGAGCTTCAATTATATATTTCATATAAATGATACCTTCATTTTGTTGAAAAAAACTAAAAGCAATTAGACCTTTAATAGCGAACAGCTCAATAAATAATAATGCCTTCAGAATACCAGAGTATCAAAAGTAGAAAATCTCAAACTCAAACTGCCATTGTTCTGCGGACAGTTTTATGATTTCATTGAGATCAATAATTCATCTTTCAATATTTATGTTGTTTCTCCTTTAAAGGTGTTACATCCGGCAACAGCGCCCATAGCACAGATAATAAACGTATAAAAATAGCCATAAGTAATTTGGTCGTAAACAATCAAAACAACTGAATGCGCTGCAATAAAACAAGTCGTATAGATCAGCCAGTATTACCACTTATTGGGCTTTTCAGGTGGTTAAGTAATTAATGCTTCATGACCTCACCTTACTTTGTGCGCGTAATTACGCAACGGTGCATCTCTGTCGCTAGGCTAGACCGCACTGCAGACCAAATAGAGGTATTTCTGATTTCGCAAAAGTAGGCCATGTCTTTGCTTGTCTACCAACTCCTCTGGCCTACCAAGCCAACTACGAACGAATTAGGTACCCTTTCATCAATGGTTTTCGCGTGCAGTAATCGTTACTGAAGAGAGGTGCAGAATATTTAAAAGAGAAATGTTTGTACTTTTTTGGTCAAAGGTATGCGGCATCGATGAAATGTTCTATCAATTTAGACCAGTTTTCTCTTCATTCTGTTTGAAAATGGTGTTGAATCAGACTTCGTTACCATCTTTTTACTGGCGTAGATCGAACAGTATTAAAACAAAAGAAATACGGACAGAACCAACTTGATTGATGAAGACTTACGTGTACGTGTGCGGTAGGTTTTTCCCCTGAATCTTCTAGAAGCGAATATTGTTTTTACTATAAATCAATCTTCAAATAATCATGGAGAAATGAGTTTTCCGATTTGTGATGTATTGATTGACTTGTTGAAAATAAAATTTGAGTTGGTAAATTTTCGTTATGTGGACACCCGGCGATTTTGAAAAAATGTTTGACTGTACTTACGTATTTTGATGCGTTGATTACGAATCCGAAAGAAAAAAGCGGCGCTCTCCCTTATTTAGAAAGTTACGGCCCTTCAAAGTTCAGAAAAGGGCAACTTTTCAGCCTTCTTTATCACTAAATAAACTATTTAAAAACACAAGCATTTATTCACTAGGTCACCTTTACACCTTATTCCTCCTTCTTTAACACTTTTCACTTCAATAATCAACATTTTTCTTATAAAAAACTTAATTTAAAAACGAATACTTCTCCTGGTGACATTATTCTATTTTTAGGTTAGTTATTAGTGACATTTCAGAAAAAAGCGGTTGGTATTTGCCGTCGCCTACTATTTCAAATTCGTAATACACCACCAAAAACCAATTTACGATCTAAAGAATGAAGGTAAAAAACATTTGAATTACTTCAGGAATATGGACTGCATCAGTCGTACCAACCATATCATTAATCTTAAAAACGTAAAATACAGTGATATGTAACCAAAAAGCAGCTCCGTACATTTTTTAACATTTTTATAAGAAAAATGTTGATTATTGAAGTGAAAAGTGTTAAAGAAGGAGGAATAAGGTGTAAAGGTGACCTAGTGAATAAATGCTTGTGTTTTTAAATAGTTTATTTAGTGAAAAAGAAGGCTGAAAAGTTGCCCTTTTCTGAACTTTGTAGGGCCGTAACTTTTCAAATAAGGGAGAGCGCCGCTTTTTTCTTTCGGATTCGTAATCTACGCATCAAAATACGTAAGTACAGTCAAAAATTTTTTCAAAATCGCCGGGTGTCCACATAACGAAAATTTACCTTTGAGTTGAATTTTGATAACTTCATTTATTAAATAATGTAGTATTTTATAGTATTTGAAGGTTACCAAATTTAAAGTTTCTGGATGTGTTAACGATGTTCATTAATGTGTCATTAAAAAACCAAATTGTTTCAATGATCTTCTGTACATTGAGATACTTCTGAACACATTAGGTACTGCAAAAGGATTATTTAGAATAAAATTATTTCTTTTTCAAACGAGCCAGCGAAACATACATTTCTGAATTGATTGTTTTAGGAGACTATATAAAAGTATCAAAAATAAAGAAAAAAAATTACCCGAAAGAGACTTTGTCTGCTGTAAAAACCAATAATGTTAACAATGAATGCCATAAGTATATAAACTATTTATAGACAATTCAAATTAACTGGGAGAAACAAATTTTTGAAAAAGATATTGAAAATAAAAACAACAGATCAATAAAGAATGAAACAGAACAAACCAGGTAAGATCTTTTTTTATTTGGTATCGTAAAATTCTGTCGAAGTTGAAATGAAATTATTTTTATTATGTATTACGTATTTGTCATCTTCAGGTTATATCAATAAAAAATATCTATTCTAGCGACGTAATGCTATCAGTCAATTCGTGAATGAATTAAATATACGGTGAAAATACTTTTATTTTAATATTGCCCGAATTTGCCAAAGAACCAAATCCAAATAAACAAAAAACGGAAGGAAAAATAAAGCATTTAAACAGGTACCATCGAAAATTATTATGGGAAATATCAATAGATTAATACAAGGGTAAAAGAGAACTAGAAAAAATGAAAATAGCGGGTTATCTTATCACTTCTCAATGTAAATAATGTTGCCATAGAATTCAGAAAACTAGACAAATCGTCTATGAAAGTTGGGCATGAGAAAAATCAGCAATGAGATCATTGAATCTAGTATAAATTGAAAAAAATTAACGCTTTCTATATAAAATTCATTAAAAAAAAGTTGAAACAGAATAATCCAAGAAAAACAATTTTTGCAAAACAGCAGTTTCTTCATTTAGAATAATTATATTTCCGAAGTCAAATTACCTGATAAACATCCACAACAATAGTTTTCCTGATATTATCTATTTATTCTGTCACGAATATACAAATTTCGTTTGAGGTAGGGTTTCGAATCTTCAAATTATTATTCTACTCTGAAGTGTTGATAAAAACGACATTAACGAAATTCCAGATAATTTTTTATCTCACTGAGGTTCAACGACCTAAGCACGCTGATATACCACCTATCTTTTTTTTCTAGACAGCACACATGTTTCCGAGTAATCTCAAATATTTGAAAAAGTAGCTCTCAAAGTATCCTCAAAGATGGCCATGCCGAATGAAAACGAAACCCGAATTCTCTAATACAAACTACAAAAGTGATATCCAGTGTTGCCAACTCAATGAAGTATTTTGCGCGAGGTTGATGTAGAAAAAATCGTATTGAAGAACGCGAAATAAATTCTTGAATAATCGACGCAAATTTTGTAGGTACTGGAAATTACGAGATGCAGTTTAATGAAGAAATTAACAAAAATTAATAGTTGGATCAATAAGTTGCTAATTGCAGATTTATTGGCCGTGTTCTACAGGTGTTTGGACCTGGCGTTTCGTCTGCAGCTGCGGCTGGCTTTATCAAAGGTGATGCGGTAACACCTGCCGCAGTTGCAGACGAAACATCGGGGTCAAAAACTCGGAAACATCAAATGATCTATTTTATTTTATCTTCCATGTTTATGAGTTTTCTACTAAGATGTTGGTCAATTTTTCGAAAAATATATAAGATAGATAGAATAGTATACGGAACATAAAAGAGCACAAAAACCACTCATTATAAGAGAAAATTTGAGAATAACCGATAAAGGCGAATGTATGCAAACTCGAGGCAAGTAACTAGTTTGAATTATTAATTAGCAAGGAACGAGTAGCAAAAACGACGGCATTTATGCATTTCCAAGTGAAATGTAACTATAAAGTAGTATACAAGAAAATCTGTAATATGGATTATTATACGTGTATTTTTTTTCAATCAACACTCGAGGAATTTGTGGGATAATCTAAAAGGAGAAATAGCTGGAAATCACAGAAATATTACAAACAAATGATAATGTTTTGAAATTTGAAAAGTATTATGTTAGGTTAGGTTATCCCTCATATTTTCTGTATGTGTTCATATAGTGATCATTTGTCAAAGATCAAATTAGTAAATAGTTGAACATTGGATAACTCATACTTGTTACTTGATAATTTTTAATTTTTCTGCATAAAAGTGTCCACTGGAGAATGTGACGTTCAACTTATAATTGACGGTTGTTACTTCCTAATTACTATTTGCTAATCGACCGTGCATAAATTTACCTCAACCTTTAGAGGATATAACAAGTACTGAACATTGTTTAGCAATAATAAACAGTGAAATTGTTGATTTAAAATCAAAACGCGAAGATACTGAAAAAACGTAGATTTTGCGTATTTTACGTTTTGTTGGCAACACTGATGACATCTCAACTCGCATTGCGAGCAATGACTTTTGGTGGTTCCTCCTCGCGGGGTCAAAAAACCTCCGAAAACCCCCTCCTACGACATGCACACGCACTGGGCGGAGCTTGCAGAGCTTACGCACTCTAGATTGTCATCTTTTGTTGCATTTACGTAACGTACGCACTTCGCTCAGTGCCTTTTTGTCCTTCGATCGAGTAGGCTGCGCGCGCGAGACATGGCTCAGAAGAGCGACAGTGAAAAATTGACCGATGCTCAGGAGAGCTTTATCAAAAAGTTACTGATCAGATGCAAGGCTGAGGCCGAAACTGAGAATGGTATGTAGCAACACGATTTTCCTTGTTTTTTTTATATTAAATTCAGTATGAAAGACTCCTAATCAATACCGGTTATTGATTTTTCAAGTTAATGAAAATATTATGACTGATAAATTATTACTTCATTGTATACTGTTTTTTTTCAATTTTCCATTAGAATATTTTTTGAAAATAATAAATGAACATTTATTCACCATATAACATTAACATACACGTAATTGAATCCAATTGAAATATTGGTATATGTATAAATAGAAAATAATTGAAAGAATATGAATTACGGTGTGAGTTGTTGAAAAGTTTTGAGAAAATCCGGATCCTCTGTTATTTACTTTTTATTGTTGGTACATCTGTATCAAATTTAATTAATCGTGAAATTAAAAAAAATACCATTTGTTCTTGTTTTCTAACAAAGTACCTTTCTCATCAGAAAATGAAATCTCAAGTGTTAACTTCGCTCTATGTTCTTTGAAGCTCATATTTTGAATACTAGATGTTAGTGAGAACTTTCTTGTTTTTGTATTTTTCTTTTAATATTCAGTAATATATCAAAGAAGGAAAATTGAATATTATCGTAGAAAATTGTCAACCGGAAGAAAAATCTCATATCAAATATTAACATTCCTACGAACGTAGAGTTGCAGATAAATTATTTTTTCTTATTCATTTTACATATTTTATCGAATGATTTTATTAGTTCATTAATAGGATTTTTTCTTTTTTTTTTTCTTTGCAAATTTTTTTCTATAACTAAATCAAACGAGATGATAATAGGAAATTAAACGGACAAAACAGTTTTCACCAAAAATTAATCTCTCCCATAACACTTGACTGTTTTCATACAATAATATATTGTTTATTTGCCACTGAAGTTTTTCTGGAAGTTTCAAGGACTCTTATTTTTGGGGCATATTTGTATACATGATATATTTATTACAACCCTACAAAATTCGAGAATAATCGTCAATTGCTCATTAAAATAGTATCTGTGTGAGAAATGTTGTTATTCAAATTGACAGTTCTAGCCAACTAATATTAACATATGCTTCCTTGAATACCGACACAACAACGGAAATGTTTTCCTTAGATAAGCCTCCCTCGGAAAAACAACTACACCGCGTATTTCGAAACTCTGTTCTGTATCTAACATTTCCCAATCAGAACTTTTCCGCAAGGTACTGAATTAGTCATATTTCAATATCGCGTAAATGTTCATCACAACAAATCGCACCTAACGACGTCTGGTTTTCAAATGTTCTAGTTCCGAAATTGTGTAATCCGGAAAACAAAAATGGACCAGTTCAACGGTTTGACAAGAATTTGGTATGTAGTTTATTTAAGAAAATTGTGGAATAGGAAACTGTGATTCTAAACATTCGGTGCCTATTCTTGGAAAAATACTATATTGAGTCCTCAACTAGTGACAGTTTTAATGTAATTAATGTCATGATATACCTTTAGAAAGTCTATTGTTTCAAGCAGGCCCAACATAGTAATTGAAATAATTTCTTTGAGAATTCTTACTCTCTTGATATGGCATCAAAATGACGTGTTTCATTTCTCCGGCCGTATTAATCATTGAAATGATTTTTTTATGATGTCAATTCCCATAGGGAAAAATACTAGAAATATTCGATCAAAAATTGAGGCCCCCCTTCAGTTTTGATCATGGGTATTACTAATTGCCATCATCCGCTCAGCGAAAATTTTGAAATAAAACAAATTCCCCACAAAAAGTCGTAATGCTGTTGGCCTGACAAACTTCTTTGAATCCCTGATAATTGGAAGTGTTCTCATTGGAAATTCCTATGAATGTAGATTGTAAGTCCTATAAATTCAAAATTTAACTGAATTGAAATTTTTAATGAAGAAAGTTTAGTTGGGTAACAGGATTATGTTTTTCTTAAAACCAATTGTTTTCTTGTAGACATTTCGAATTTAATTAAATCCTTCTTCGGGGCTCTAAAAGTAGTTTCTTCGTGTTGATAATATTATGTACTACTTTAAAAAACATCAGACATATTAGATATATATTTGAAAAAATAAAAAACATTGCAACAGACAAACTTTCGAGACAACACCAACACAAAACGACATGTAGTTTTGTGTTGGTGTTGTGAAAATCTGCATTGTAATTTACCTAAATCATAGGTAACAGGGGTCCCGATACTGATCTTTGAGGCACACCAGGTTAGGTTAGGTCAAAAGTGAGTAGGTCTATTCGATCCTCCGCCGCAACCCGCAAGGGTTTATTATGGCTCACATCTATTCACACCCGACCAAATAAACCCAGCTTCTTAACGAAGCCGATTAGTTTATTTGGTGAGTGATCTTTCAGGTCAGATGGTAAGAGTGTGGCTTTCCAAACTCTAAAAACCTGATTCAGTCCGCAGCGGAGCAGGCACAAAGTTTCATCATTTTCCAAACAGAGGCGACACACACTGTCTTCCGACAGTCACAGTCTCTGCATATGATGATTCAGATGACAGTGACCTGTGAGGAGGCCTGTTAGATATGGTAGTTCATCCCTACTGTAGTCCAACAACTGTTTGGTATCAAGCTTCAAAGGGTGAATAAACGCCTTGTAGTGAACCAATCCTGTAAGAGTCTGCCAGAAGTCCATAAATCTTTTTGCCATCTAGGTATTCAATGTTTGTTTGGCAAAACCTGAATCCATGCCGATGACAGGTTCTGGGTCAATGAAGCTGCTTTCAGCACCCTCCTTTGCAAGCGAGTCCGCAGCCTCATTGCCTTCCAGGCCAGTATGACCATTAATCCCGACCAGAGACAATATGTTAAGTCGTCCTATCGAGTCGTTTTTGGCAATTTGCTACCAATGTAGACGTTGCTCGGTAGGAGCCAAGAGCATCCAACGCCGCTTGACTTTCCTAAAAAATGTTAATTGACTTGTGTATGAGGTTGGATTCTACCAATCTCTCCGCACATCACTCAATAGCATAGATTTCCGCTTAAAATACAGTCGGCTGATATTTCTGTCCCGGGTCTGCACCAGAAAACACCTGCACCAGAGCCTGAAGGTGTTTTTGATCCACCTGTGAACCAACAACTATCTGCTCTCAACATTTCCTTCTCCCGAAGGATCCATTCCTCTCTACTCGGGAACCGTACTGTATAAGGCAGTTCGTAGTTGACAGTTAGAGAAGGTAGATCTAGATTTCTAGAAAGATCTCCATGGTCGCTGACGGTGTGGTGTTAATGTCACCACAGATGGCCAGGAGAAGCCTGTCTCTTTAAGCCAGAGAAGCTTCGCTTGAGCCGTTTTCTGTAAAGCCTTCAGCCACCAGGCAATTGCTCCATAAGTGATCATTGGTCTGACAATCATCACAGAAATCCAATGGATTTATTTGGGGCTTAAACCCCAAGTTTTACCACGAATCCATAGGCACACCAGACTCATACATTGAAATTTCATAAGAAACGTCGAGTTTTTGACAATCCGTCGTGGTTGGGGAGTTAACAACCGGGTTTTTCAACCTCTACTAATTTACTTTTCACAATGTTATTATTGCATGCCAATCTGGAATCGACCGCATTGTAATAATATCCTTTCTTTTTTGCAGAAGAAGTTTGGGCCCTTCCTGAAATGGTCGGCTTCTACAGCGAGGCTACTTTACCGACCGCACAAGTTCGTACCTCATCAAGCGAAGATCTAGTGAAGAAACTCGTCTGCAGTCCGGATTTCAGCATAACCAAACAATCCGATTCGGAAACTTATCAGTGCCAAATCTGCAACAAGATGTACACCTCCAAAGCTGCATTCGCCACCCATGCTCGCACTCACGCTAAGGAAACTGAGGATCCTTACAGGTGCAACATTTGTTCCAAGACTTTCGCTGTGCCGGCTAGACTGACGAGACATTACCGGACCCATACAGGAGAGAAACCATTCAGGTGAGAATAGAATGCAAAACAAAAAAAAACACTTTTTCCACACCAGACCTAGAAAACTTTCTCTCGCCGCGCGTTTCGCTAAACAAGTTAGCATCATCAAGAGTTAGCATCCTCAATATGCTATAGTATGCTAACTTGGTTAGCGAAACACGCATCAAGATACAGTATTTTGGTTCTGGTGCGGCTCCAACTCTACCTGCCAAATTCGGTTTGAGGAAACCTTTACTTTTTTAACACAGTCAGTGATAGGTAATATGTGGGATCTAATAAAGAAAATGTTAGGTATAAGTGTTGTAAAACCACTGTTGCTTAAAAGGAACATAAAAACTTAGGCCATTAAAAAAATTAGGTTGTAATACGCACACTACATGTTTCAAGTTAAACTTGAACAAAAAGCTGCAGATGGCACAAAGCGCTTCTTCCTTGCACAGGCGGACTGGGGGCCTGGCGGAAACCTCGTGACAATAGAGGGAGATTCTCTATCTTCACGTGTGTGCGCAATACGTCTTTTTTATCGCCCATATAACCTACAATAAAGAACTTCATTCCAACAAGGATTTTTCAGTACCAATCTTTTCTCATTGACAGTCATCTACGAGATGAGTCTTGAATGAAAGCAGAATCAATAATTACAATGGCGCTTTTTTCCAAGAACATGGTCCCTGTAACAAGACTACGTACCGCCTCGTAATCCATATCTAAATCCGATTGAACTAATGCGGATCATGTTGAAAGTAATGTTCTTCAATGAAATGTTATCTGTGAGTTAGAAAAAACGAAAGAAATACACTGAATGCAAGAAAATATTCTTAGTTTCAAAGGCAAATATCTAGATAAAGAGATACCTTCATATAGTGGTACAAAAAAGTCAAAGTGGATGAAATATTATTTCAACCACTTTGACTTTTTTCATAAATTATTTCCTCAATATAAATATTATAAATTTCAGATTATTATATGAAAAACTTTCATTATTTATTCAAAATAAATTGATAGTCTAACATTTTCTCTAATGAGAAAATGTAGTTGTCATATCATATATGATTTCTATGTAATTCAAATCTAGAAAACAATTATCTTTATGGGCGAAATAAAACATATTATGTGTTGTGCACGACTTTGGTTTGATTATATTGCCTATCCTATTAGAAAACGATTCTGCTGGCTTCCTTTTTTTCTCTAAATTTCGTAATTATGTACCTTAGAAATTATTGAAAAGTGAATTAATCTCTGGTATTTCATTTTAGTTTACTCCAAATAACTCTGAATTTCCGAAGATAATTTGGCCAAACTCTGTAATTGTTTAAGGGGTTCAGAGGTTTGTAGGCAATAGTCTTAAAAGTAGTGGTTTTAAACATAGAATTTAAACAAAAAATATGCGTATTGATATAACCCTGCAAAATGTTAACTTTCTGATTTTCATTAACCATTAATGCGATTAATGGCGTCTGTACACAGCAAAGGCGTCGCATGGATACTTTGCTCAAAGCGCATTGAAGTATGCCAGTATATTTAATTATCAAATTCTACTCAGCATACTCAGTTTTTAAATCACACCATAAAATCGAAATTTCATTTTTTTCAGATGCGAGTTCTGCAACAAGAGCTTCAGCGTCAAAGAGAACCTCAGTGTGCACAGAAGAATCCATACTAAAGAAAGACCATACAAGTGTGAGGTTTGTTCTAGAGCTTTTGAACACTCCGGAAAGCTGCACCGTCACAATCGTATCCACACTGGCGAAAGGCCCCACAAGTGCTCCGTTTGCCTTAAGACTTTCATCCAGTCCGGGCAGCTGGTCATCCATATGAGGACCCACACAGGTGAAAAACCTTACGTATGCACTGTGTGTCAAAAGGGTTTCACCTGCAGCAAGCAACTCAAAGTGCATACTCGAACACATACTGGGGAAAAACCCTATTCTTGCGAGATTTGCGGGAAGTCATTTGGATATAACCATGTGCTGAAACTTCACCAGGTAATTTTTGTTTTAAATTGCACGTTCACGGATATCTCTGGGATTTTAAGTTTCCGTTATCTTCAACAACTAAAACTGCCGTCGCATCAGAAAAATTAAACAGTATCATAATTTTGTTTCAGGTGGCACATTTTGGAGAAAAAGTCTACAAATGCACCATCTGCAATGACACCTTCAACTCGAAGAAGATCTTAGAGACTCACATCAAGTGCCATTCCGAAAGCAACCCTCCCCAGCCTCCCACGCCACCGGCATCATCGACCTCCGAGTCATCTTGTTCGAGCGCAAGCGACTTGGACAACCTAAAAGACTCTCCGAGACCAATGTTCCAGGAACCTGCACCCGTCAGCTATGATTCCGACATCCGTTACATCGTGTACACCAGTTCCACAAGAGACAGGATGTCTCCAACATACCACATAAACAACTACACAGTGCCCTCTAGTGGCGTTGAGCTGCTGGCAGCTGCGGCAACTGCCACAGAGAGGGACGACATCTATAGAAACACGCAGGATGTGATCAACCTGATCAAGAACAACAGACACCCTGCTTATTTTACTTCGCCAGCTGTGCAATACACTACACCCCTCACTGCTGGCGATGGTCTCAGAAGACGGGTCGAGGCTGTGTTGGCGGTAGAAGCAAACCAGTCCACAGAGGAGGCGACTGTTACGCCTCCCAATTCTAGCCCTGTATCGCCCGCCTCTTCCCTGTCTCCACCGGTTTCTCCGGTTCCCGAGCCCGATCCAGAGCTCAGCCTCCCTCCTCGAAAGCGGTCGAGGATGATCCTCAAGTCGATGGAGAGCACCCTGGACTTGTCACCTGTCAGATACAGCTCAGTTATCCATTACGCCAGAGCGTCGTAACTTGATCGAGCAAACCAAATATTTATTAGTACTATTTTATCAAGCTTCATATTTTGGTTCAGTGAATGGCTGCAATGACTTTTTTTTCTGTGATAAGACTGTTTGAAATCAACGTTTTACCTCATGGCAGTGCCTAGGCCTTCGCAATACGCTGTTCGTCTTATGTTGGCAATCATCTCATAGATTTTCTATCGATAGCTCGTATTTAGTATATATATTTCATCCAAAGCGGAAAGTACTAGTGTGAAGTGTAGTTGTGTTTTTCTATTGTTTTTATATGTTGATCTTTATGATGTAAAACTCGTATGTATAACTTGTATGCTAATTCTAAGTCTGAGCTGTTGATTTCATTCGAAATCAGTGGAACCCATAAATTATTGTATATTGTATTTGTATCATCAGTGTTATTGTTAATGAATTACACAAGTAAATAAATGATATTTGAAGATGTTTTTAAGTTTTTCTTCACTAATACATAATTCCAAATCCCTACAAAAGCAGTTCTTCAAGAAAGAGTGAAACTTAGTTCTTCAGTATAGAAAAAGATCGAATTTTCACTGTCTTGATAAGCTAATACTGCCAGAAAAGTTGAATCTACACCTCTTTTGTGAATGGGTTGAAGGATAAAAAAATTTCGAAAGGGGTGAATTCAGTATTCTTGACTTTGATAGAAACATGAAAAAATTGTAAAATCATGAATTTTGATCGAAATATTTCGATGAAAAGGCCTTGTTCCGCGAAATATTTTTGAAATATTGCAAGAGTTATAAACTTTCCCTATACAAGGATGCATACCATCAATATTCAGTAAAATTTATATCAGTTTTCCAACATGTTATTCCAATTATGAACACTTGCATTCTCATATGAATAAGAAACAAATATCTTACTATTCAAATTCGCTACAATGCAAGCGATGTTAATGCAAAAGAATAGATAACAATAAATATGACCCGGCGTTTTTCAGGTTGCATAAATTCCTAACCAAGAAATTCACTAGAGATTCTGTCTAGGATTCCGAAAGACGGAATAATTATATTTTTATTCCATTTACATCAAATACATGATATTGGAAAAGTCTCTTAAAGGAGAATTCAAAAATTATATATACATAAAATCTTTGAGTTTTTATATGCTGAAACATTAAAACAGCATAAGTAACTAACTAGGTATTATATGCAGAATGAAATTTATTCCAGATCAAAATATTCGTTTTTACTATAGAAACAATTTCGTATGAGGTATTTCGAAAATGAACTAGCGGTTCAACTTTAGTACACCTCAAACTTTCCAGTTCAAGAACTCTTTCATTTGGAGATCTGCGTTTATGTACAATAAACTTCCTGATAACGTTTTTCCAAATGTATTTAATGTAATTAAAAGGTAGAAATTTCACCTCTGGGGTAAAATAAATTCATTAATTATACCTGTGATAACATGAGTTGAATGTCAGGTACATAAATAGCGACATTGATGAGTTCAGGTAAACCATCCAAAAATATTATATAATAGGTTGGAGGATATGATCACGTCAGTAGAGAATTAGTTACCGTATTAGTTGTCAGTTGTCAGACTTTTGTATTCATTTAAGGTTATGTTTCTAGGTATTCTTGGGTTATGTGTAGTGTTTGAAAACAGACTCTGAATAATTTGATCGTGAAATAGAGAAAATCGTGTAGTGTGCCGCGCCGAAGGAACTTCTAAAATGCCTCTTCCTCCAGCTTTAGCTGCGAAGTTATCCAAACGTGGTCTCATAAATCGTAAGTGATAATAATTCAACAGAAAAATTGTCACAAACCTAAACAATGTCTTATTTTCAGCAACCAAACAAAAACCAGTTGAACCAGTGAAGAAACAAGATTTTAAGGGTTTATCTACTTGTCCCAATAAATCTAATATTTACCATGAATGTAACTATTGGTGTGAAACACACTGGAAAGGAATACAAACACCTGACCCCAAATACTTCAGAAATATGCAAAAGCTGTTGGGTAAATACCCTCTTCCAATGAATTGGACAGAAATATTTGACAAGGGATCGTAAGTGAATTCTAATTATTTGAGAAAAAATTTCCACATCTTAAGTAGTTTTTGAAAAAGTGATTCACAATGCATGATTATTAATAAAAATATACTCTAAGAGCATTAAACATAACAATCAGTTCGGTGAACGTGGGTGTTCTTGTAAGGAAGGTAGCATCTCTGTGATCTCGGTAATTATTGGGAACTCATAGATGTAGCTTAATTATTTGCAGAACATTTTTCAGAAACTGCTGAATCTCTTAATCATTCTTATTAGTCAGTGGGCTATGCTTGAAGACTGGCAGTAAACAATCTAAAGCAACGGAACTTTAAACGTTTGAAGTTCAGTTGCTTTAGATCTCTTAATCACTTCAGTCAGATCTTAGAATTCCATTCCAAGTCAGCCCAATAACCGAATTTGATATACATGATGCTCTCAAGTTGATGAAAAATAAGATTTCTAAAGGCTTTGATGAAATATTTATGAATAGTACAAGAGTATAATTGATGCTATAATCCACCCGCTTATCTGTTGATTTGATCCTTCATCCCATAATATTTTATGATGAATCAAAAGGCATTTGTCATGTATTTTTTTGAAAAAAATAGAGTACTTTTCTGCTTTATGAACTTTGCAAATAATATGAACAGAACAATTAGTTATTTGGAATGTACAGCTTTGATGTCAGCACAGCTGTAGGAATAATTATTCCGTAGAAGCAGCTACTCTTTCATCATTTATGGAAGGTTTGAAAGGAACGATTTTATCGGTATGTTCTCTGACCTCTCAGAAGTATTTGACACTTTTAGTTGTTCAACTGAAATCAAACTTAAATGGCTGCAGCATTATTATTGTAAAGCTTGAAGATTTATTTTTTATTTGTAAAACAGTTTTATAAAATTGATTTTTGAATCAGTATACGTTATCTATTATTTACAATATGGAAAAAGTTTGTTTCCCAAAACCTAAACCTCTTTCCATTCATCTATTATTTATTTTTCAGGGGGCGATATTATTACTGGAATATGGAAAACGATCTGGTTTCCTGGCTTCCCCCTAAGCACCCCAAATCTATAAAGTGCCAAAGTGCGGCAAAACTGCGAGAAAATCGACTTAAAATGAAGGAAAGAGAAGAACGCTTGGAAAAAGAGAAAGAGAATGAAAAGCTCAAAGAAAGAGAGAGAGACCGCGATCGTGACAGAGATCGTGATTCAGATGACGAAGACCGCAGCCATCGAAAATACTCTGATAGAAGGGACCGAGAAAGGGAGAGAGATGAGAGAAGGCACAGGAGAGACGAAAAACATCGAAGGGGGAAAACTAGAAAGGACGAGATAGATCCAATGGATCCTGCAGCATATTCCGATATTCCTCAGGGGAGCTGGAGTGATGGATTAGAGTCAAACAAAACAAGAGCTGATAATACAGCCTCGGGGGTGTTGTTTCAACAGAGACCATATCCAACTCCTGGAGAAGTATTGGCAGCTAATAAAGAGAAAGAAAAGCCGAAAAAATGATTTGTGTTGTTCAGATTTTACTATCCAGTTCTTCATGTCAGTCTTGTTAGTTTTGTACTATCAACAAAAGGAATGTTATTGAATATTGAAATAAATGGGCTGAGATGTTGTGGGAATGTTATATAGTCTAACAATCTGTAATAATTCCTGTACATAATTATTGTAATTTTAATTTCCGAGATGAGGATTGATATACATATTAATTCAATGATGTGTGTTTTTCTTATATAAATGAAAAATGAAAGATAGAAAAAATAATTTTTTCCATTACCTGGTTTTTGTCTATGGGAAGCAGCGATGAGTATTTTTTGGGAGACTTGTACAATCTAGCAAATAAAATATACTCTTGCATACAGATATATGAGGAAATAAATAAATAATAATTTATTAATCCCAAGAAACATTACATGTTTATAGTAGAGACAATGTAATATATAAATTAAGTCCCACGACTTCCAGATTCCATTAGTTTTTACAGAAAATCGAAAAATGGGTAGGTAATTTTTTCAACAATTCCCTGCTATTTTTTTATAGAATCTTCTCTTAGACCAAGAGCTAGTGCAAGTAAGAGGCGCAGCATGAAAACTCATATCTTTGATGCAAATTTATTATGTAAAACTAGAAATTATGGGTTAAATATATTTATTCAGTTATGATAAAATGTACACAAAGTTTTTGAATTAATCTTCATCACCATCTGATATATCATCATTACTTTCTTCATCATCATATGATTCTTCATTGCTGATTTCATCATATAAAAAGAAATAAATAATATTACATCTCAGTATAGTATATCTGAGGCACCAGTCAATCTAATAATAACACTGATGATCTTCAAACAAGACACAACCTCTAATGGAAGCAAGAAACTCTTTGGAAGGTTCGAAATAGATAAACATTTCAACGTAGCAGACCACTATTATAATATTCATGCAGTCATTGTTCACTGTAGTTCTGGCGTTGAATTTGGTCATTATTACGCCTTGGTCAAAGATGAAACGGACTGGTTTAAGTTTGACGATAGTCGTGTCACGAAGTGTTCTGGCGATGCAATGAATTTACTGGAGCCAATGGAGACACCCTACATTTTGTTTTATAAAAGAGAGGACATTGTTAGATCAAGATCTTCAGATGATGTGGTGCTGCAGGTTTTTCCGGGTTTTCCTGCAGCTGAAAAAGCAAATGCGCCACTGGAATCAATGAAGTCGCCCCGGAGCGCCAATTAATTTTTATTGTTGTTTTTATTTTTATCATTGTTTTAATAAAATACCATCTCAGATCTTGTGCTCAATTACCTATATAGAATTAATTCCATATATTATGAAATGAAAAAGTTGTGTTTTACCTTTAATGTGTGCTTCAGCTTCAATTGACTCATTCTCAGCAGTATGTTCAGTACTATGTGGCCGAACTTAGCATGCTATGATTCATCACTATAAGAATTTCTAACCTTACGGACACGCTGTTACTTGGAGCGTTTACTAGCTCTCCTACTATCAGTAGTACGGAAAATATTGATGATTTTTGAAGAATATAATTTTTATCATAACTCTGAGGTTACTTCAACTTAATTTTACACCTAATTAATATTGTGCATTTTAGAGAGTACTTACTACAAAAAATATCTGAACTTTTTTTTTTCTCGCTATGAGAGGGAATTATTTAAGAATTGGTGATTGAATAATGAAATGAAAAATTCAATGAATGTGTTACTCTTAGTAAATTGTCTTATTTTTAGTTTTACTTTTAGCTCTTTTCTGACTAATCCTACACAATGTACCATTTTAATTGTCTTACAGGATAATAACAATTATTATTATTATTACACTCAGAAAAATTTCCAACTGAAACTTACAAATATCGAAAATCTTGATCGAGTATTTTTGTTCTTTTTGAGGAGCTGGACAAAAAACGTCATTAAAGTTTGTTTGGTAAAATATTGAAAAAATCTCATTACGCAGTTAAATCGTTGGGATTATATAAAATTGTCATGGAATCAATTGTGTCCATGTCAACGATTCCTGAGGAAAAGGTAATATGATTTTTTTTGTATTATTAGTACTTAGTAATTGTGAAATAAAGTGCTTTAATGGACTTGGAAATATTTGTCGAGGAGAGTCAAGTTGTCATGAAAAACTGAAAGTATCGTGACTCAGAATCTTATTTGTTGGTATTGAGAAACATAATAAAACATTTCATTACAATTCTCCGTAATTGCTGTAGTTCAGGAATTTCTTCAGAAAGCAGAATTTGAATCAACTTACAAAATTCGTCAGAGGGGCAAGATGAAACTTAAACCTGAACATATCTGAAGAAGTATGGGACATTTTTTCTTTTTGTAATAAAAAACAGTTAAAAACAAATACGTCTTTTCGTAAATATGCTTCACCAATTATTTGTGAAATACTAGAATACAAAATTGAAGTCTAGTAATGATAATGATAGATCTAAAATTGAATTGAATAACTAAATGGTATTGTTACGTTTTCCCCGTGGGTTTAAAAATAATTGACTACTCTGTACAATAATCCACCTCAAAACTTTATTTCACTGTCAATACAACCAAACTTCAAATATTATTCAAATGTCTATCGCCTTGTTAAATCATTCTGTACCGCACTGTCCACCAAACTATACTTACCCCGTTGCGTTTATATACGATAAACGAATTATCTCGACATTGAGATAGAGAATTCGGTAGAATTCCATCGAAACAGCGCGGAGACTAGAATAATCGCGGATGCGCGCGGTCTTGGCCACGTCATAATTGATTTATAGCTACCAGCGGCGGCCGGCGTTAATTTCTTTAGGGCATGATTTACAACAGTATATTTACTAGAAAATAAATGCCCAAACAGTAAAGTGCCTGGGACTTGATTAATTTCAACCCGGCTCAACTGCATGTATGAAACCTGAAGATGAATATTTTTAACTAGTAACTCGTGAACAAGAAAAAAGATACCTCTGCGATTTATCTCGCATGAATGTTTGTCAGATATAATTCAAAATCCAGCGTGGTATTAGCCGGGAAAACAGTTGTTTTCCGGTATAATTCGATATTTTATTTGAAAATATTCATTATTTCAGTATGCATGTAACTCTTCTCGATACAGTCTTCACAGATGGTTTGATCTCTGTTAGATTATCGGTACATGTGATGTTTCTTTCCCGCTTGGGGCTTTGTTCACGAGATGGAGCTATTACTAGTTAACAATCTATATTTTAGACAATAATAATGTTTATTCACTAATAAACAATGAAATGAAATGTAACCAAATGGTTTCATACATATAGTTGAGCTGCGTTCAAATTAATCGAATCCCAGGCACTTTCCTGTTTGAGTCGGACCTTTCCTGCACTGATGAAAGGTAATAACTTAAAACGGGTCTGTAGATAATCTATTCAAATAGCTTCACCTTGGTCCTGCTGCGGTATGAACGTGAAACGTCTGCAAGAATAACCCCTTTGAGGTATCTTGCATAGATGTCTGCCGGATATAATTCAATATCCAGTGTGGTATTATCCGGAGTAGTTGTTTTTCGGTAGATATTTACCAAAACCTACGGTGTAGGTAGTTGGAAGAGATGAATATTTGGAGATTTAAACTCAAAATATGTATTGCCTTAACGTATTTATCTCTCCTTGATACAGTATTCAGAAAGACATACATGAAATGTGGTGTTCTAACAGAAATTCTCGAATATCTACGTAACGAAAAAAATTCCATCTTTTGAAAAATATATGTTTATCAAGGGTGCTTCCATTTTTAATGGGTAACCCATACTTTTTTTTTGAAGGTTTCAAATATTAAAAAGCAAAGTTTCATGGGGTTCAATTACAGGGTTTTCAGTGACCCATTCAATATTTTTTATACTGTCACAGATACCTTACAAATGAATTAATGAGTATCACATAAGCATAGGACGGAGAAACTAACAGAAACTGATTGTTACGCTTATCCTGTTTGAGCTTGGTAGGCAATATGCAAGATTATCTCCACATTCTATGCAAATGTGTGCAAAACGATATTTTCTGAACTTAAGTATATTCTTCAAATATCATTTTGTTGATAGGTAGAATTGGAACACCTGGCATGAAATGAAGCTATTGAAAACACTTTTACCACACCAGAGAAGTTTTAGTCCTATCCTGATGATGCCAACTCTGTTAGCGAAACGTGTGTCAAGAGACAATAATTTTGTTGACGTGTGAGAAAAATATTTTCATTAGATCATTTTCTTAAGAAAGGTAAAATAAAAATCATTCCATAATATCGGTCAATTTTAATAAAAAGTTCAAATAAGGATAGTAGACCTAGCAGTCTTAATCTTTTCATGTTTTCTTTGCTAATCTAAGAACTAAAAATAAAAATGTTCATTACGGGTAAATTAAGAAATACAAAAATAAATCTTGGATTCAAATCAAATTTTTTACAATGAACATAAAAATATTATCGACAAAACGTAACACTTTAAACTATATCAGCTCTCACTTAACTAACATACTTTCCACAGCCATTTTGAGGAGTTTTGCCTCTTTAAGATGCTTTAGAGGCGGATGAGATTGAATAAATATGTTCAAATTTTTCAATAAATCTTTCAACACTTTAGGAATGAACTGTTTAGTGCTGGTACAATCTGGAGACAGGGACAGAAAAGCTGCTCGAATGTAACTGAAAAAAAGATATATATTATGAAACAAAAAACATTTTCAATAAAAGAAAGCACATTTACTTTTCATACCAAATCAAATTATGCTTTATTACCCAAAATCTGAACATTTTATTGGCAAAGTCTAGTGAAGTAAAACGTGTATATGGAACAATTAACAAATTAAACTATAAAATAATGCTTAGACACAAGAGCAGAGTATATGGACAGAACAATATTAAGCCAAGCTGAACAGATACAAAAGTATATGAATATTGGTTAAATATAAATATATAATGCTACGTAATGAACATTGATAGCCATTTCATGTTAATTTCAATAACTTGTTTACACAAAGCTACATGCCAATTACTCGATATAGCCTTGATAGAATTCATACACACTATAATAGGGCCTCTCAACAAGGAATTCTTTTACTTTCTTTCCGAATTTCTTTTCATTATATATTCGCCTTGAATTAATGGGAAGGTGATTAAATAACTTCTTGCTAATGAAAATAATAGAATTTTGTGTAAGGGCTAGAGTAGGTGTTGGAAGGGAAATGAAGTAAGACTGACGTGTACTATAAGTTGAGGTGGTATTAAATTGATTTTTATATTTTTTATGGATAAGACACACTGTTTCCACAATAAAAAGACATACTAAGGTCAGAATTTTTTGCTTCACAAATAATGGGCGACATGAATCCCTGTAGCTAGCCTTGCATAAATATCTGATGGATCTTTTTTGTAGAGAGAGTACCATATTGAAACGAAATTGTGCACAATTTCCCGAGAAACAAATTCCATTACGTAAATAAGACTCAATTTGTGTAAAAAAACTGATCTTGTGATAGTAGTGTCTAACTCTCTTGCAACAACTCTCACTACATGACAACCTGCTGCTAGTCTTTTACATAAGTATCGACATGGGAATCAAATTTTAGATTTTCATTAATGAAGAACCCTAAAAATTTGTTTTTCTCTAAATTTTCAATTTTTACATTTTCCAAGTGTACTTCCCCTATGTTACATCTAAACGTGACCACATTTGTTTTGTTGAATGATAAAAGATTGGAATCACCCTTCTTATGTCGATGATGATTTTATCAAGTAAATTTGAGGAGGTATTGCTATGTCAGAGGATAGTGGTGTCGTCAGCGAAACATGTGAATTTACCACTTATGTCAACATGGACTAAGTCATTGACATAAATGAGAAACAACGTCGGTCCCAAAACGGAACCTTGTGGGACCCCACTGCCAATGAAACTTTCCTCTGATGAAATTCCATTTGCCACCCTGAGATTTCTCAGTTAGAATAATTTACCTGGGTGTTTAGGGTTGAGAAAAAAAAAAAACGTCCAAAATGTATTTAGAGATGACACCATTTAAAAATTATTCTCTTGAAATAAATTTAAAGTGATAATAAAATAAATCTCAGAGTAATAATAAGACATAGAGTTGCCATGCCTATACCAATACAATACATGTGTTTTGAAACGGGTATCCTACTATCCTTTTCTGCACAACTTAAGGGCGAGGGGGGTGGCGGGTAATGAGGGGTTATGGAGAGTTTGTTTACATTTGAAGTAAGTTGGACCATAAAACAGTGGCGGTTGGTTTAGTTGATAATCGGAGGGATATTATATATTTATAAAATAAATCATTTCAGGTGAAAATGTTTAAATAGTTCTTATAGAAAATCTGATTAATTATTAATGATTATGGAAATGAGGCCGTACCGCTTGTTTATCAAATCTGAGAATAAATTAAAAATTCCTTCACCTGATAGGATTAAACTTTGTCAAAATTAATTGAATTTAGGCTGCCCATTCAGGATAACTCTCTGAGATTTTTATTCAGAGTAGAAGCAGATAAATTACGATACTCTAAGGGGATATTATTTAGCAGATGAGGAAGTGAATTACAAAATAATGCTTCAAAAAATTAAGAACAGTGGACAGGAATTATTTATGTTCCTCAGTGGTCTGTTGTGAATATCTTCCCTTCAAAATATTTTTGAGGCAAGGTACTTAAGTAGTCCAGTAGACAAGTTCTTGTTGACAAGACAAGCGTAATGAACAAAACGCGATTCATCAACTTCAGAAGTTGCAATTCTCTAATATGGGGGGTGATATATGTTTGAAGGGGGAATACTTCTTTTAAAAGATTGCAGTGAATGTTTTTCAGGAAAAATAGAGAATTTTTGCAGGTTATACATTTTTTTCTAGTATATGTAGGTGGTACGCTTACTGTGAATAAATTTTACAATTCCTTCAAGTTGCATGTTTGGAAAACTCTGCTTTTTCCACCCCACAGAATAAACATTTTCATCACTACCAGAAATGTTACCAATGATAAACTAAACTAAGCTGTTGATGAAGCAAGACAAAAGAATAACAGTAAAATCACAACTCTGAATTCTTGAATCCAAACTGACTTCGACCGGACATATTATCTGATTCAAAGAACCTTTTCACTATTTATTTATCAAGAAGTTATGAAGACTCAAGGTTAATATGAGTGGCAACAACTTACCTTAACTTCAGATCAGTATGCTTACTCAGTTCAACGCTCAGCTGCTGGATCAGAGCAAGAATGCAACTCTGTTGAAGTATACAGTCCTCTCCAAATAAGGTTTGAATATCAACCCTCTCGCACACATAAATAACAAAACCTAAATTTTCAGCGCTCAAAGCCATCTGGAATGCTTCGTCGAAATTGCCTCTAGAAAGGTTCTGCTGAATTTGGCTTAGAGTTACTGCCTAAAAAAAAATTATGTTCTGATTATTTCAACTGCTGTCAAAAATTTCATCCACTCAAATCTAATTCTAAGTAACACTCAAATATGATTCAATATTTCCAGAGTATCAAACGAATTATTATAGTCTGGTTAGTTTGCCCAAGATTATTTTTGTCGCAATACTCACAACTTATTTCATGAATACCAGAAGTTTCATTTTCCTTCATAGTGTATTTCTGGTTGCCCAACACTTATTGGGCTGAGGATTGCGACAAAAAGTATGTTGCTCAAATAAAGCGGTCTGTAATAACTTGTTACTAGGAACATGTTTCACAGACCAGAAAAGTCTAGTGTCACTCGACATGCAATGAATGAGTGAGAAATGCTTGAAATTTTTGAGACTGGTACACGGCAACATGGTTTCAGACGGCTTTGGAAGTTTAGAAATTGAAAAATTGTGAATGAGATCCATGAACCGCGAGAAAGGTACCATTTCAAACAGTTTTTTACTCTTTCACGTAAAGCTTACAAGTATAAAACCGGAAAATATTAAGTATCAGAACAAATAAATTAGGAATTAAAAAACAATAATAAACTGACTAAATACCTAATACTAGGGATTAATTCAATGACCCTCCTTATCAAAGGTAATGGTTAGACCAGACAACTCTCAACAGTAAATAAATATTTATTCCACCACCAAAAACCAAAAATTTCATTCCCAGTGTACATAAATAATATATCAATAATGAAAGCGTGATTGTGATAAATAACTTTTATAACGTACGTGTGAATCAACATGTGGAGACGGAGTTACGGCTCTGGAACGAACAGCGTTCATTACGCTATCTTCAATAACGGTAGCATGGCTCTTGAAGCCTTGCTTGACCTGTTCACTAACAACTTCTTTCATGTTGGATATCAGCTTATCTTGCATGCTGAAACAATATGGTGTTTGATAAGAGTTTTTTTTCAGTTGATTTTCCGACAACTCAGTTGTCAGAAGATTGTAGTAAAAGATAAATTTTCTGTGGCCGCTTTCAATTTATATAGCTAAACTATGACAGATTTTGAAATATCCTTCTTTAATGTAGGTTATGCCTCTAAAAATACCGAGAAACACAATATTTCAGTAATAATCTATTTTTTTGCGCACAAATAATTGCTTTTTTTTCTATCCACATTATATTGAGAGCGGAAATCATCGTGACAATGAAGAAAGTAAAACAAAACTGGACATATTTCGTGTGTTGAAAATGAATTCCAGCTCAGCTGGAAATATTTGAACATCATTGATGAAATAGCAGCACTTCATTCATTGATATTACCTTTTAAAAACAAGGCTGAACTGCTTCTGTATCTCAGAACTGACAGTGGTGGTCATCTTATCGCTGTTAATTTTCATGGTATCAGAAACAGCTTGCATCTGCACGATGAGGTCTTTGCCTTTATCTTGAACCCTCCTTTGCTTGTCCATGTAAGCTTCAACAGAGGCTGTGTCTAAAATTAAGAATTGCCCGAATAAGTTTGAAGGTTCGCTCGAAATTCGAAATTGACTTACATTCTTTGGTGCCGCGTGTGAAAGTTTCGTTAATTTGTTGGAACATTTGACCGCACACCCTCTCCCAGGACGGTATCAAAGTAGATGTTATAATGTCGCGGTAGCATTTTTCTAAACTAGGTGCCACGATGTTCACGACTGAAACACTGAGAGTATCTGCAAGGGCCTGAAAATATCGAATGAGGTTTATATACGGTTAGGTAAAATTGGAAACGAATTTCCAATTCTCCACTAAATATGTGGAGTCATGCCTGTGAATAAATCTATTTTCATTAGATTTATACACAGGCATATATCTATTTAATCTGAAATTATCAAGAATAATACCAGTTCCAAAATCAATGGTGACCAACACAACCATTCAACAACATATTCAGGTAATCTAAAATAATGAAAATGAAAACAAACATTGGTCAAAATTCGATGTTTGTTTTTGAATAATTTTACTAAAGGAAAATTCAGAATGAATTTGAGAAAATATTTATTGCTTAAAAACTGCATGTAACACATGGGCTGAAGAGTACCGGGACTAAGAAAGAAAATGCGTATTTTTTTTGTTCAAAATTTGTATCTTAACAAGGGATGCTCCAATGAAATTTTTTTATATGAAAAATCCAATCTTTTTTCGATGAGGAATCACCTCCTCAAATGTTTTACACTTATTTAGTTACACCCTGTATTATCTAACTATCTTTCAATCAGACACAACTCTCATCTGTAAACTTATGATTCAAGATGAAACCTATAATTACTAACCTTACTGTTGAAAGATTTCCAAACATTTTCCTTCAACATTTTATCGGTATTGGCCACTTTTTCCAAGTATGTAGAATCCACTTGAAGCCTGTACGATTCGATCATGTTGTGTATGGCTGGCAGAACAACATGATGCATCTCTTGCGACACAATCTGCTGCATTTTCTCCGACAAAGACTTAGTGAACAACTGACCAACAGCAGAGACGATATGTTCCTGCATTTCTCTGTCCCTAACCTTCTGCAAGTTGATGAGGTTCTCGAGCATCTTAGCAATTTGTAGCTGCTGCTTCGATCGGCCACAATCAAATTCTTTCAGCAATTCGTTTTTATCCAGCCTTTCTTCATGCAGTTTCTGAAGGAGAGTGTTTTGTTCTTGTATGATGTTTTCTAAAGCGGTTAATCGGAAGCTTAGAGCTTGCATTTGAGACTTGTCCTCTGCATTGATATCTTTTTCTTCTACAACCGGTATTTTTGGCCAAACCAGTTCGTTCACCAAATTTTCTTGGTATGTTGTAGTGCTGTTCTGATTCGAATAATCCTTCTGAGGCTCTTCTTGTTCCTCTTTCATGTTAGGTAAGCTATCGAAGAAGTCTTGGTTGCTGTATGACGAATTATTCAAAGAGAGAATTTCCTGCACCTCGCGGCTAGGGCTTGACCCTCCACTGGGGAAGTGGTCTTTCTGAGGTCTTTGGAAATCTATGAGGTTTTCAACAGGAGGCTCCTTTATTTCGTTGGCAGGTTTCTCCAAAGACACCGAGCTATCATTCCTCACGCTGCTTGGTCGTGTTCTATGTCCTGGAGGAGTGAAATCATCGGGAGTCATGAGTGTCACAGTTGAATTGCTTTGTTGCTGTATGAATAGATTCACCGATTCGTGTAGGTCACCGAGTTTGGGAACTTTTTCTTTCTCGTCAATTTTGTCGCTTGAAATACTTTTGGGAGAAGGAAGGTTCTTATACAGTAAGTTCTTTGGTTGGAAAATAATATTACAATGCTGGAGTTTTTTAGGTTGGATCACTACCATCTTCAAACATGCAGCAGTTCCTTCAGACTCTTCATCGTAGTCTTCACGGTCTTCTGACAGATCCTCATTGCTGTTACCGTAGGAGGAACATACTGTCCGTGTTTCGGCTTTAAGAATGTGACAACTGAGAAATGGATCTTTCAAGAGAAATTGGGAGAGCATAGTAACTTGTACCACTTGCTCCTTATCGTTCCTGTTCAGTTGCAAAACGTACAGTACTCTGTTGTTTATATCAGATATTGTCAAATACTGGCCAGTGTAGTCGATAGACATATTCAGATACAAGCTCATGATGAGGTTTGATGATTCAGGTTTGAAGTGGATGGTTTGAAGGCATGTCCAACTTTCGCATGACCATAACTTGATCTCGGAATTATTGTTAGCTCCTGTTATGGTAAACTTCCAACACCTTTAAGAAAACAATCGAATTTATGGAGAAACAGTGAAATTAATATCTCAAAGCATAGGCAGAAATAGGTTAGAGGGTAGCCATCAAGACATTATCACAATAAATACCGTCATTGAAAGAATGATTGACACAAATCAATAAAATTAAGAATAGATATCACTGTATATACTCATATCCAGATAGTAGAAAAAGTGCATAATAATAGAAATTTTTGAAAAACAATGAAAGATTTTTCCAGAAAAGTTATTCTCTTACATAAAATATGACTCTCAAAGAGACTGTAAAGTTTAGTACCTGTTCTAGAACTGAACCTCAGATTTTAAAACTGTATAAGCAAATGACACAAATTTATACTTCAGGGACCCGACAGCATGAAAGTGTTGTATTAAGAATATAAAAAAATAAATTCTTGACCATTTTCATCGCTTCTATTCCCTATCAAAAGATGAAATTAAAATTGAAAAAGCAAAGGCTTACTAATAGCTCAAAAAACTATTCTATAACTGTTCATATATTTTATGAAACCAATACATAAACTAGGAGATAAGAAAAATATTAGGAATTATAGAGCAGTTTGCAATCAGTCAGAGATTGCTAAGATGTTTGATTCTATGCTTACAAAGCAACTCTCCTGGGACTGTAAGTCTTTACTCAATTCCCAACAACACGGTTTCTCAAAAGGTAAATCCACTTGTACCAACCTTGCTCTCTACACACACTACTTAACTGAAAATCTTGAGAGGAGGTTACAAGTTGACTCAGTCTATACCGACTTTCTAAAGCCTTTGATAGAGTCAACCATGGCCTACTTATATCTAAAATTCAAGCGATCGGTATAAGCTGCAATGTTTTGCAGGAAATCAATAGCTTCTTAACTGGTAGAATTCTATCTGTAAAATACGGAGATACAACATCTACGCCCATTCAGGTTCCATCAGGGGTACCGCAGGGATCCCATATGGGCCCAGTGCTGTTCAACTTGTTTGTATCGGACATAAAGTTTGTTTTCGAATATATAGAATTTCTTATGTTTGCTGATGATCTCAAACTTTATCGAGCAATTACTTGCCGGGAAGATGCTGAATTCGTTCAAAAAGATCTCGAAGCCTTTTCCATGTGGTGAAGAAATAATTTGTTAGAGGTAAACATTGATAAGTGTCAAATCATTATGTTCGCTAAAGTTAGAAGTCCAATATTATTTGAAAATACATTGAATAATATAGCTCTTAAAAGAGGAACATTTATTCGCGATCTGGGAGTTAAATTTGATAGCGAAATTAATTTTAATCCTTGAGTATCAGTAATTGTGGCAAACCAAAAGGGTTTTCAAACACCAGAACTGTAACACTCTTCTCAAGGCGCGTTTCACCAAATTCGTGTCTTCAGGAGATGAATTGGGAACAGTGCTTGCTTTCAATCTTATTCAATATAATTTTGTATGTTATTTTTATTATTGATTTGCCTTTATCAACAAGTTAATCTAATGACAATAAAGCAATTTCATTATCATTGTTTTTGAAAACACCAGTTTTTGAAGAAAACATGAATATCTGATTCACTTACTCTGAACTGTATTCCAAAACATTATCGATGAAAATAATGGAGGAGAGTGGAGCGCCATCATGCGGTCTCCATTCATGCAGACACTTCTGCTTCTCATCATTGAACATGTAGAGCTGGAAATGATAAGAAATTTTATCTGAATTCAACAAACACTGGTCAGTGTTTTTCACAAATACCTGGAAGAATTTGACATAACCATCAGCACACGCAATAGCTATGGCAGTTCCATCTGCCGAGAAAGAAGCATCCACAACTTCAGATGTGTGGTTGATCTCAATGTAACCGTCATAAGTTTCATCAGGATCGATGGGACCGCCTTTTCCATACTTATCTGTCAGCATGGTAACGTTATAGACTTCAGCTAAAAAACAAATGAGATTAACTACAAATGCTACGACAAATAAACATGCTGTCTTGAATACCTCGAGTCCCATTTAGAACAACAAACATCTTTTCTGGGTCATCGCTTGTGTCTGTGTCATCATCAAAACTGGGTAAATACGGACACCAAATCAGTCTGAAGTTGTTGCTTATCCTATTATCATCCAGATGATGAACGTGTAACAACAGGGTGAATCTGAGATATTTTTAAGGAGAACTGCAATTGCAACATGACTTCATAATCTCTATTTCTATAGTCACTGATTGTTCTGCTTTCCCTCTATCCTTACACAAATCTGGTTTTCGAAAAAATCACAGTACAACTAATGCCCTGTTCAAAATGACCAACGATATTTTCTCAGCTACCGATAGAGAAAAAGTAACTCTTTTCTTGTCTCTCGATTATGGTAAGGCTTTTGACACCATGAATCACAGTCTGATGTGCGCTAAACTTCATTTTTTTAGATTCAATATGGAGGCATGTGCCTTTATTAGTTCTTTTTCAAATAATAGAAAACAATGTGTTTTGATAAAGGGTAATCAGTCTGATAGTATAAGTGTAGGTCATGGAGCCCCTCAAGGACAACTAAAACACTTCGACTATTGTCTCATCGCTTTTGATAATGTCTTCTGCAGTCATAGATAGATTGATATATACATTATTGTCCAAGAAAATACAATCTTATTGACAAAGCTTGTTAAAAAAAATCTGGTATGTATAGCACTTTAAGGAATAAAAGAAAAAATTTATAAATACAAATACCCAGAAACACAATTTGAGCAAAACTAAGTTCACACATCAAGTAGATAAAACATAACAATAAAAAAATAAAATTCAATCAAGTTTGTCGAAATAGTCCCTTTCTATTTCCTAATTTTGTAAGGTATGTGATTATACAGCTTTTTACTTTCATAAATTAAAGAATACTTTGACTTGATTTTGGAATAGGAAGATGTATTTTATTTTCTGTTTCTTGCTGGGTTATGTAGTTTATTTATGTTCCAACCATATGTTTTTTGTAAATCAGGCAAACAGTTTCCAGAATGAAAATACAAGTAACTAAGTAAGTAATTTTCCTCTCTCAAAAAAATGTTCTGAATAACTCACCCACTCCCACCTTGCATAAGTATCTAACCGCTTGCTTTTGCAAAACAAACAGTGAACAATATGGGATAGCATATTGGGGAGCCTGCTCACAAGCGTTGTTCTCAATGATCTTTAAGCTACAAAAGAGAGCACAGATACATATGCCATGTTAATCACCAAACTTCATGTAAACCCTTATTTATATCTCAGAGGATACTCACGTTAACATCAATCTTCGTGTTAGAATCAACTAGTTTAGTTCATAAGCATAAACTACATTTATTAAAATCCGACACTGTACATATTACTAGGGCAAATGGCCAATATATACCTTTATTAATCCCCAGAACCACCCATTGCCAAAATTCAATTGTATACAATGGTACGAAAATGTTCAACCATCTACCGAAGCAAATTAAAAATATTTATAGCACTCCAAAATTCAGAAGAGCTGTAAAAATTTTTTTAAAACGACACCATTTTATGATTTGAGGGAATTCTTTGAACAAAATTTTGAATAGCTGTGACAGCAATACAAAATATGTCGTATCCATGTCTACCACTAAATAGTGTTAAGGTTAGGTGTGTATGTATGAATATATATGTATGTACTTATTACCTGCCTGTATTAAGAAATCAAAACATTTCATAAAATTACTATGTGTGTACATGGGTCTATATGTGTGTATGTATGTATGTATGTGTATATGTATATATATTATTTTAATGTTTTTATCATCTGACAACTCTGTCCTGTTTTGTATTTATAACCATATAGAATAAATTGGGGAAAACTGTTTTTAATCTAGTTTACTGTATTGTTGTGAAAATATTTTATAGTAGCATGACTGTATATATACATTAAGTACATCCAATTTCAACATCCGATAATCCATATTGGTTTGCATAATTTTAATTTTGTTTAATTATCATGACCTCCTGCTCATTTTAAGCAGTTAGGATTTATGTACTAATATATTTAGAAGCTTTGTCAATAAGAATTCTATTCTTCAGATAATAAAGCATGCTTTGATTTGATATAAGGTACCGTAAACGAAAGTCATTTTGGATAAAAAATCATTAATGTATGAACATTTTTGAAATTTGAAACCCACACATGTGAAAAAGAGAAAATGATAAATTTGTTGGAATCTATGGAAGTAAACGAGTCCAAGAAATATCCCAATTCTAGTATCCTCAACAAACAACTTGATCTAAACAATGGTCCTCTCCTGAACCTATAACCCAGTTCCCAAAACCTACATTTTATCAAAATTTTTTGTTATGTTCATCGATATACTGCTATTGAGGTTATCCCAGGTATAGGTATCAAATTTTTTATGATAGGCATAGGCAATGTAGGTGTACATACTCAGATTTGAATGTATTCTAGTTAGTTTTGAAAATGGTGTAATGACTGAAATTAGTCAACAAATATAAAACTATTGTGAAAAATAGACAAAAGTGTTTTTATAGTGTATCCTCAGTCACAAAATTTGGACTACTCAAAGGAACATAACATGATTCTTATAAAGTTTAATAGGAAAAGGATACGACATGCTTTTTGGGGTGTCATCAATTTGATAAACCAATATATTCCCTTCACTATCGACACAACCTAATATGATGTCATCCCTAGAAAAAGCAAAAGATACATCTTTGATATCCTCCTTCATATTCTTAATCAGAACTTTCTGATTCGTTTCTTGATTCATAACCCTGACATTGCCGCCATCTTTGACTGAAAAGTATCACAAAAATGGTTACATGGACTGTTTTGATGATAGCAATTAAGATAAATATTAGTTTTACCGGCTCGTACAAGTTTTTGAAAAAATTTAATTGGACCTTCATATTTCTGTCCTGTGATCATGAATCTGAAGTGAAATATTGGTGCTCTGGTCTTCATTCAAAGATAAATCAAAGAATATACCATTTCAAGAATCAACTTTGGTAGAGAAAACTTGTTGAATGACACATATTTTTCAAATACCACTTCCACTTTTACATACAAAAGATTTATTTTGCTATAAAGTGTATATTTTCCTGAAAACTATATCATTATAGTTCATGAAACTTTTACAAGAAATTTTTTTGTTGGTTCTACTGATGAATAATAACGAAAAACTTTATTGAAATGACAATACCATATAGAACAAGTCATATGTCTAAAACTAAACCCAAGCATAAAGTTATGACTTCTGGTTGACGCTTTACATTATTTATCATGGCTGATTACAATGTGGAGCTGTTAATTAGTGCTGTCTGCAACAGACTCGCTCTTTAGGATGAAAGTCTTGACATTCATAAGGACCGAAATGAAGTTGTAAAAAGTTGGCAGAAAGTGCAAGGTGCTCAACGTAGATTTCGTACTTTTACCTATCCCATTCTTGATCGTTGAGGTTTTTGTTGACGGTAGAGAAGGTATATGGCAACAGCTTGCGTGCAATCCATTCTATGACTGACCTCAAGAAGCCAGGAACTAAAAAGGCTCCCGATGTAAATGGGCAATAGGTAGGAGCGATAAACGCTCCCGTATAGGAGCGAGAGACGTGAAGCTCCCTATGTGAAAGAGTCCTGATGAGTCAAATTGAAAATTGTTCAAAATCTAGCGTGAGCCGTTAAAACGAATATTTACCCAATCACGAAGTTCTGGTTACCTTTCATTCCATAAGCGACAACCTTTCCACCTATGTGGGCTGCAATAAGATGACCATGGTAGTATCGAAATTCCCAGTTGTAGTCGATCCAATCAGTCAATTTTACTTTAGAACTGCCATGACTATGAGTACCCTCTTTGCAATGGATTATAACCGTCTGGCCTGTGATATCAACAGAAAACTCGAAATTTTCTCCCTTATCCTTACTGAAAAACTTTGTTAAAAAAACGCCTACATGAAAAAATACATTTTATTTACATATCCTGAACCGAATTAGGCTTGGGTCCTTTATGAGGTGAGGTCATTTTGCCGGTTAGTCTTAGGAGCAAAGCATCGAATTATTCAAACTGATAATAGTGATATTTATTAAAAAACCGTTTGAGCCTACACTCCAACTAACCAAAAAAATTTACAAACGATAACATTACGACAATTGACATTTGTCAGACGTCGTGAACTGAGCCATTGTAGACGAGGTCACAGTAATCCGTGGTTCCGTGGAATACTGTGTCCCAGTATACTTCCTACTGTGACTGTGTCGAGGTCTTATAGCTTTTGTATACAAAATATAGTAAATGTCAAGTTTTAAATATTGCCCATAAAACTCATTATCATATCATCGTAAGATATAATTATGAGTTTTGTGTAGATGCCCATGTCATTCGTTTTGAAGAGTGTTTCTCGGTACCATTTATGACGTCAGAATCCCTGTCACTGCTCTGCACGGCAGGGGCCTTATTTTCAAATCAGGTGAACTCTCACATCTAGAGAAATGTTGGATGTCTGACTATCTCTGTTCAACTGTCATCCCATTCGAGTCGACTCGAATACAGCTCTCGTTAATTGTATTTTGTTGCCACTCGGATCACAATATTCCATAAATGCGTGTTTAGAGTCATTGGTTGCGTCTGGGACGAAAAAGCGAAAAGTGCTGCGCTGAATAAAGTATTGAAAAGCTTGAATTTTATTCGGCGGCTAATTCTGTAATCATCATCTTCCATATAAAAAATAAAACGTTGAATTTTGATCGAACAGAAAGAGCAAATAACTCCTGGCGGAAATTACCTAATCTGAAATAAGATCAGGGAAAACAAAACACATCTATTTTCTCTTCAGGATTGTTTTGAAATTATCCTTTCGTCATGAACTAAAGGCAAACTATCGAATTTCATTAGGTAGAAAGAGCAAAAAATTTAATCTTATCAATCTGGAATAAGATCAGTGACAGCAAAACACACCTAAAGATAACTATTTTGACAACGTCATGTGTCAATCTGTCAAATATTGGCTGTCAAGTATATTTATGGAATTTTTAGAGAATTAAAATAATCGTGTTGTGTTGATATTTGTATGTAACAAGTTCACCTTTTTATCAGTCCTTGATCTTTCACTGGCAGTGATAACAGCATCAAATGTTGGGCATATACGGAGCTCGTAGCTTCGTCTGAAAATTTATAATAAGTATTTTTATAGAAAAATGTTTACAATTCAGCATGTCACTCGACCAGAAAGACAAGAGAAAGAATGCATTCATTCTGGACACTTCATGGTTTCTCATTTCGAAGCTGAAGAACAAGACGACGAAGATAATGTAGCAGTTCCCATTCCAGAGAGCACGGACCCCAAGACCATTGTTCCACTGGTGACTGCAAGGCCTAGAAGCATCCAGAACTGCACAGAGAACCAGAAAAATCAACTGCAGCTAGCCATTGATACAAGTTTAGCAAAACTTTTCCAATGTATGTCTTTGGCTTACAGGTAAGTGCTTTAACTGGCTTGGTATTAGGAGGTATTTTTGGAACAGTGATAGATTTGCTTGTTTACAACTTTGAATCAAAGGTTATTTGCATAATGGTCTTTATTTATTCACTTTAGTAATTCAGTATGAATTTCAAGATTTGTTTATATCCACTATTTCCATTTTAATGTTTGAATCATAGTTATTTTGTGAACAAAGGTTATAGAGTGGATTATAGTGTGGACATAGAAATTATTATTCAATTCTTGAACATTCAATAAATTGGATACTAAATATTTATGCTCACGAAATTGCGTATTAGAGGTCTATATGTAAATTTTTCCCATTTCAAATAATATCGTCTGAAATGTTTACACATCAAATTTGAGATAAGGATAAGCAGTATTTATATAGTAAGTTACTATGTATGATGGAAACTACAAGAATATAACTATGTCAATTCATTATTTCTATAATTTTTACATATTTGTTTAAATACAAGTAAGTAACCTCTGCTATCAGTTTAACATTTATTCATTGAGAGACAAATTTATCAGTTTAAAGATAAAATCAAATGATAAACTGGTTCAGTCATTTCGTGACAATTCAAGTGATGTTTGTTTTGTTTGTCTACTACATCAAAATTCATGCTGATTTATTTAGTTGGATGTTTTTACAAAACAATGAGTACACAAAATGAGACCATTATCTGTTATCTATGTGCTGATATTTGATTTTAAAAATACTGTTGTTTGTGAAATGGCAATTAGAGAGGCAATTAGTAAGGTCACTATAAAATGTCAGAAAATGTTGCAAGGCATTGCTATGCCCTAAGAGTCATCACTAAAACAATAAATGTTCAAGCGTCAATGTCTGTCTATTATGCACAAGTCCACTCAAGACTTAAATACGGCTTAATTTTTTGGGGTGCATCTGTGAACGTTAAAAAAATTTTTTCACTTCAAAAACGTTGCCTAAGCATTTTACTTTATTGTAATTGAACAAATAATAAATAATAAATAAATAAATATTTCAGCACTTATGGTGGATTCATGCACCAGTTTTGAGTCATTTGTTGCAAGTCATAAGAATTCATGCTTTTCATTTGTTACTACTAAAAACTTACAACTCATGCATGAGCAATTGAAATTATTCTGAAAAATGATAAAATAGGAGAGATTCGTTTTTGGAGAAAAAGATTCTTGGTTTCCACTTCACCGTTTCCATACAAAAAATTGTGGGAAACTTCCAAAGGGAGGAAGAAAGCAGTTACATCAAAAATGAACTATTTACAAAGGTTTTAATATAGATAGAATGTTCATATGAGGGTAGATATTTGGAGAGGGCTTTTTCTTTCAATTTGTATCTAAAAGTAACTTCCATGTGTGATCTGAACATCGTTGTAAAGAGTTTATTTTGAATTTAGTTGCTTTATTTTTCCTTATTTTGAAAGTTTCCCACAATTTTTGGTAGTAAAACGTTGTTTCCTCAAGAAATATCCTCTATGGTGCAGGCAAGAAATAATTTCTGAAATCATCACAAGAACTTTGAAGATGTTAAAACTTTGACATACTAAACAGAATACAAAACCTAAAGTAGTCAAATGACACGTCAAATTAGTCATTTGTCAACCTTAAGGAAAATAAATGTAGTCTTTCCTCAGGTGCATTATTGCAATGCAAAAGCTTTGAATTGTTTTTCCACAATACCCGACGTTTTATTTGTATTGCTTCTCGCAAGCGACGCATAACTTCAAGATTATACTCCTTATTAGCCGTGCGACCAAGAAAACAGTGAGCAAAACCTTGGCATTTGATCGAACTTGGCATACTTTTTATTATTATTATCATTATGCCCAAAATTTCCAAAAAATTGTGTGGCATGAGCCAACCAATATGCCCACATCCTCAGCAACGTCTCTCATAGTGATTTGACGATTCTCCTTAACAATTTTCTTTACTTTCTCATTTTCATCGGTTGATGACGTGATAGGTCCGTCCAGGGCAAGCTTCATCATTCATATCTTCTTGACCTTCTGTGAAAAGCTTGTACCATTTTGTAAAAAAAATTCCGACTCAGAGTACAATTGTCGTATGCCACTGTCAACATTTCAAGTGTTTTTGAGCACTTAATTCCTTTTTTTACTTTGAATTAGATGCAAATTCTTTGACCCATTTTTTTGATAGCAGAAAATGGCCGAACACACAAAACACTTCTTACTTTTATGCCTCTCACCAAAAAACTAAACACGCTAAACAGCTGAAACTGTGAACACATGTTCAAGACTAGTGTACCAATATAAATAAATAAAAATCGCTTTTTGAATGTCGTAGCTCGCGAAATTTGAACACTCACCTTATTTTTTTAACAGACCCCGTATATTCCTTTCTCCGCCACTTCATGTATATTAACTCATATATCCTTTTTTGTAATTTTTAAATTTTCATCCAGGGTCCCATCTGACAGTGTGACATTTTTTGTCAAGTTCAAGATTCACTTTCATATTTTTTTTTACCATAAAAGATAACATTTTAGGGACGATGTTTCATATTAGAGACATGCAAAATAAAAAAGTAGTGTTGAATGGAAGTCACTATTTGTGGAGGAATCTGAGCTTTTATTTGCCTTTTCTTAATAGGGGAGCCCAAGCGGGGATTTCGGGATTCACTAAAGCGCGGCAGATTAATATACAGGGGGATACCTTGTACCCGGTTAAGTACCTTCACCAAATGTGAGCCCCATTTATAAGCCGCCTGTGAGGGATAAAGGCGGCTTATAATTTCTGATGATTATCAGAAATTCTCGAGCGCGTCAGATTAAGGTAGGGTAAGTTAATTACCTGCTAAAAAGTGTATATTTCAGTAATCTGACAATTTGAGAGTGACGTAAAGAAAGGGGAGGGCAGCAAAGTTGTAAAAAAATAACGTCATTTCGACATTCTCGAGCGTAGCTATTTTTTTTTATTTTGATGGAAATAATTCAAGGATAACGAAAAATATATAATCTGACAAGTTCAATGAATTAAGAAAAAAAATGTTTCTGTCAGATTAAGCGAATCCCTCTAGATAATCGTCAGATTATGAGACAGCACGTCTTTGTGTTGCTTCTTGGCTAACTGCAACTACTTGTAAACTGAGCCTAGTATTGTATACACTTTTCAAACTTTTCAAAATTGAAGACCAACGAGTTTTTACGGGCAATTGTATGGCACCTGCATTTGGCTCTACATTTTTATTTTCTGTTTGTTTTATCCGCAAAAGTTCATACAAAACTTTTTTATTCTTAATCTCTTTTGCAATATCTGTAACTTTATCAAAAATATTTCCGTTGGAAATATTTCCATTTACAACACTATACATATTACTACACTGTAATTTCCACTACAGTCATATAGAAAGTCATCAGTAGATTAAAACTCTCAAACAGTAGCAGTATCTCGAAAACAAAATCAGGGGTCTACTGCGAAAACAGTAGACCTGGCAACACTGAACGTGGCGCTCCTCTCGTGCAATTTCTTCCCCATCTTCAGTGGATTGATTCGTAATATTCTGCAGTCCAATTGCATCGGGTAAATTGGACAAAAGTGTCCTATTTTGGGGAACTAGAATTATCTCTTTTTCAGATCGAGAATATCAATGGTTGTTTTTGAAATATTCGCCAAAAACTAGGATTGCTGAATTTCGTTTTTTGGCTTTACCGCGACGCAACAGTGGAATCAGCTAAAAAAAACGGTCTGCATTGCATATTAGATGTTTTTCATGATTGCCCAGATATCAGGTTCGTCATTTAAAATTCGCGATTGAATGATTAATTACGTCAATTTGTATTTCTCGGAATATCTCTTCGGGTTTTTACATGGTAATATTGCACATTCACTGGTTCTTTGAATAAGCCTCTAGCTATACAGGATGCCTTTATTAGCGTCTAAACTTTTGTATATTCTCATGGAAGTATTGAATGCCGATGTATTATTTGAGACTAGAGAGAGAGAGAGAGAGATAGTAGTTATCGATTTATGAAAGTAATTATAAGAACCAAAAAGGGGGGAAAATTAAAATTTCATACATATTTGGATGTGATTTGGATGGATGTCAAATTCCTCGTTTCAATTGATACACTGTTTCCGCCACGTTTTCAAACCATCAAATTTTAGGTCTGTATAAAAAAAGAAAAAATATAGAGAATATTTTTTTATTTCTAATAAAATAGTTAATAATAGAGATTTGGAACAATTTCATTGTTTATACCTGTTTTTTAATTGTTTATTACGCGCGCTCACCATTACGCTTCCCTTACCTTACATCGACCTCTCTGTGTCCTGAATCATGATTTATAATTACGCCGATGATACCCAACTATACCTCTTTCAGTTTCCATGAAACTAAAGAGGTCGAAAAACTCATTGATAGAAATCTTAAATCGCTATTTGATATATCCTGTGCACACAATTTAAAACTCAATCCAAATAAATCGCAAGTTATGCTTTTCGGACCAAAAAATAGAAGAAGTGCGTTGCGTGAATCTCTATCTATTCACATCGATAATCACGCTATCCCCTTTGTAAAGGCAAGTAAAAATTTAGGTTTGTGGCTTAACACCGAATTTAGATTCACAAAACATGTCAGTTACGTATGTAAGACTTCTTTCAATATTTTGAGGCAGTTATATCCCAACAGACTTGTAATGTCTAAAAACTTGAAACTCAGCCTCTGTGAGTCTCTGATACTCCCAAGACCGGCCTACTGTGATAGCATTTACGGACCAGCTTTACTACAAACTGATGCTCGGCGTCTTCAGAAAATACAAAATAGTTGTATTCGATTTTCGTATGGAATCCGTAAATACGATCACATAAGCTCATCCTTTGAGAATTCAGGTTGGCTGAAACTTAATGCCCTAAGAGAACTGCACCTTCTTACTTTCACTCATAAAATATTGCAAACCGGAACTCCACCCTATCTATGTGATAAACTCATTTCACTATCTTTCAATAATAACAGTCGCAATCGACACCTCTTGTTTATATCCAATCATAATTCGGCTATTTATACACGTAGTTTCTCATACATGGCAGCTAAATTGTATAACACCATATCTGTAGATTTCAAACAGTTACCTCAAAGCTCTGTCAACGAGTCAATAATTTAGCATTATAACACTTTCCTCAGGCTATCAAATAGGTTTCGATTTCCCAGATTTTGTTTTACCACATCGCGACTGTATCATTTTGTGTTATTTTATAGTTATTTTATAATAATTTATTATTTACGATACCTTGCACTTTTTTATAGTTTGAAAGGTTAGGTTTAAAAGCAGCTATGATAGCTGCACCTCGCCCATTCATCATACTATGTTTCATCATATCTTTCTATTGTTTATTTTTTTATTATAATGAATAAAGACCTGTTATTATTATTATTATTATTTTTTCACCGTAGTGTGCGCTGGTCAGGCCCTATCCCTCGAAGCCCCGATACATTCGGGAGGGCGCGCCAGCATTATCAACCAATGACCACTCCCCACACCGTGGGGCAAGTGATCATTGGGTCCGAAAATCATGTGCCCTGAGCAAGCGCAGTGAGCCAAGAATGACAGCCTTCTGCATCTGTGCGGCTAAGATTTCTGCCTTAGTGCGGCAAGCCGGTATGCTTTTAAGATTCGAGAGTAGAGAGGACATCATTCCACCAAGGACTTCAATAATCAGAACAACCATCTTGACAGAGTGATCTGGATAGAGTCTGTGGAGTTCGAAGATAAAATCCCGATATTTTATCCGTTTTTCCTCCTCTTTTCCGACGATATTCGTCTCGCCAGGAGCTGAAAACTCCACGACAACTATCGTTTTGCTCTGGTGGTCGAGTAGGACCACAACAGGCTTATTAGCTTGTATGAGCCTGAGGGTAGGGAACGAGAAGTGCCGAATTTATTGAAACTATTCAATTCACAATTGACAACGGATTCAATATCCACCAGAGCGTAGGGCAACACCGGTGTCTCGTCAATACCGTAAGAGTGTCGTAGATGTTAATATAGCACTCTTAGGACTGCGTTATGTCGATGAATATAGGCCGAGACCGCATATGCTGGACATGCTGATAGCAAGTGCATTAGGCTCTCGAGCGCCTCGCGGCAGGCCCTGCACCTTGTGTCAGGAACCTCTATACCCATAACGCGACTGCGGTAGACTAAGGTGTTGAAGACACCATCCTGGCAAGCCATGATGAACCCCTCAGTTTCCGACATCAGCCCACTCGAAGGTCAGGCGCTTTGATAAGCCAAGGTCTCCAATGTTATTGAAGAAGACCCTATTCATTGGCTTATCCTTGTATTTCCGCAGAAGTAAGGTGATCTCTGCGGATTTTATCTGAGCTTTTTGCTGAACAGGTTCCAACTCGGTGACAGAGTTGTGGTCACCTCGTTCAGTGTCGGAAACTATACAGAGTTCATCAGCTGCTCGGGCAGTTGCCCTAAAGAGAAATTATTATTATCATTATTATTATTATTATAATTTATTTCACAAACTTATAACTTCATCAACATTTTTTGCACTTTTGCCAACGTAACACAAGCCGATTAATTCCGTCAGCATAAAAATTATGTGCTGGGAATTCGACGAAGTCGACGAAGGCCGTTTTTGCCTGATCCTGATTGGCGAGGGTTCTACCGGTGAGAAAGTTATCGAAGCAGTTGAAAAGATGGTAGTCGGTGGCGAAAGGTCTGGGGAGTTTGGTGGGCTAGTCAGAATCAAATTTGGAAAAAAAATTAACAGCATCAATGTATAGAGTAGGTATAGTTCAAGTAAACGTTATAGTGCAACCTACCTTCCAACAGCTCCCCTTCAACAATATAGTTAGGGAGCTAACTAATTTCGGTAATATCAAATACTTCTTCTTCAATTAGCTCTAATACCTTCTTATCAAATTTTGGAAAATTATTTTTTATTATTTTTAAGCCTGATGATTTTTCCAAATCAACTCGATGGGATTGAAAACACAAAAATAGGGGGGAAGTCTCAGTATGGTGTGTCCATATACTTTCCAGCAATACTCTTAAGGACAAACACTTTTTCTAATGTTTTTGTCTGTAAAACTTCAAGTAGTTGGTTTTTGGTATAGTAATCTTCAAAATACAAATTGATATCCATTAAAAAACCTTTGTATTCCATCTTTCCTCGAATTTTCATTCGATACTTTGATGAGCTGTCGCGAATGAGGAAGCCTTGTCAAGAAGTATTACACTATTCGCATCCAAATTTGGGATCAATGTGTTTTCGAACCATTCCTCGAAAATATTAGCTTTCATGTTCTTATGATAGTCAACATTGCAGTCCTCAAGTTTTTTTCTACATATCAAAGAATTCCGGAACCCATCTTTCACTTCCTCCGCAATGCATAATGATTAGTCGCGATCCTTTGTTTGCAGGCATGTTAGGCGTACACATTCTCGAACGATCAGTCCATCCTTTCGTAACTATGTCGTGACTGTCATAGCAAGTTTCGTCCAAATAGCAAATTTGCCGTTGTTCTTGTCTATATTTAGTTATTTGTTCTAAGTATTTGTTACGCAATTCCACTATTCTTCTGCTTTCCATAACTGCTTAACGTCTGTTCATTATTTCAAATCTAAATCGTAGTTTCTTTATCCAATTCTGAAGAGTTTTGTCACAGCAGCCGGAAGTATTCAATTTATTCCTTATGATTTGAGTTGTAGGAATCTCATTGCTTTTGTAACAGTCGTATATTGTTTTTTTTTTCAATAATTTTATCAGATGAACATCTAAAGGTTGTGGCAATCCTGTATCACATCGCGTCTTGCGTTCATAAGGATTGTTTTTGACTATTTTAAATACAGTTGAGAAAGGAATTTCGGTCAAATCTGATGTTGCTTGAAATAGTTCGTTTTCCTCGAAACCAAACTTGAAATGTAGATTCTTATATACATTGAAACATACTCTGTGTTTCAATATTCAAATGCATCCGAATCTTATTCACTGGTATCTCTTTCTCGCATTGTTTACCATCGCTATTGGAATCACTACACAGGAAAAAGTCTGCGCTGTTATCACACTCGTTATTACTATTAGTACTTGTCCAAGGATGCCACATTTCAAACAGATAACAAGAATTTTAAGTAATTATAACTGCACCAATATCGAATTTCAACACTCAAATCGCGATCAGTTCCTGAACTCAAATTAACAACACGACGGCTCGCATTCTATTCGTCACCGTAACACCGTCACAAATTTAATTTTATGACTTTTCAGCCAATCATAAAACTCCGTTAGTAAAATTCATCCAATACGGACCGCCAATTCTTCAGTCCACGTGGACTAGTTGGCAGCGGATTCATTTCTCTGTATTGTTTTTTTTGGCCTTTGAGAGCGCCGACAATTTAAGCTAATTCGACTATACAAAATTCTTTATCGATCAGTATATACTACTATACAGTAGAATAAATATTTATTGAGATATGAAGCTACAAAAACACATGACATTAAAATTGATATTGAAACAACCTATTAATTGCTATATTTTTGTTAAGTAAATATTATGCATGATGCCAACATAATTAACTTTGGGTTTTCAGTTAACTTTACCTTAAAAAATTTTCGAATTAAATAGACGTTTGTAAACTCCTACAATGGCAAGTGATATATTGAAGTTATCACACTTTTATGTGATATTGAGACAATAACAATTTTGTTTAGGCTTATCAGATTAAAAAAAAAGAAGTGTATGTGAGTGAGTTTAAGTCGTGCTGATTTTTTTTTGTATAACTCAATTTTCAAAGTATGATGTTTTATCAGTGTAACTTATCAGGTTTTTTTATTCAAAAATGATGTTTTGTTTCAGACAAAAATTGACGTCGCCGAAATGGAACAGATTTCGTGGAATCAGACTACGGTGGAAGGACAAAATCCGCTTGAACAATGTCATATGGAGATGCTGGCATCTTCAATGTGAGTACCATTTATTTTCCTGAAATCATTTCCAATTGTCTACCCGACTTTAATTTTCAACATTTTGATTGGCACCTGTTAGATGTTGTCTTATAAGGGAATAGCTACTCTACGGAAAATGCTTCATTTCCTTGTGGAAAGGAATGTATAAAAAAATGTTGAGATTTGCAATTTTTGGTGTCACTATTTTTCGAGTTTGAAAGCCGTTGATTTTTGGAATTTCTTCCTGACATTTCACTGACGCGAGTGGCTAGCTTCTTCAGAAGTTTATACAACCCGAGTAATCTCCGATGACTGAGCCAGAAAAAAATTCGAAAAAAATCGAGGGTCTTGAAACCCGAATAAACGCCGTTATTGTAACGTAAAAGGAAGGTTAGGTTAGGTTAGATCCAAAGTGAGTGCGTCTATTCGACCTCCACCGCAATCCGCAAGGGTATATTGTGGCTCATACTTATTCACACTCGAAGAAATAAACCCAGCTTCTTAACGAAGCCGATTTGTTTGTATGATGAGTGGTCTTTCAGGTCAGATGGTAAAAGTACGGCTCTACCGAACTCTAAAAACCTGATTCGGTCCCCAGCGGGGCAGGCACAAAGTATATGCTCTGCTGTTTCATCGTTAATGAGGTAGTCGGATAGTCAATGTGCAAGATTCCCACCTTGATACCCACGACCACCTTCCCATATGAGGATTTTTGCACGTCAGCCACACCTGACGATGCCTTAGATTCAACCGTACAGGGCTTTTTCGCCTCTGGTTTCTGTGAATTAACACTTGAGCGCAAAGGTTTGCTAACCTGCTCATGGGGGGTTTCTTCCTCCATCTGAGACAGATTATGCGTACGCCGCTCAAGAATTTGATGCAAGGTGGTTTCATAAGGTATCCCGCTCTTGAGGAGACGACTCAGTCGTTTCCTAGCTGCACCATCAAACTTTTTTTTTTTTTAGGTTCAGTTATTGGATCAGGAGTTGGAGAGTTGAGAAGCTCTCGCTCCTGATTTAAATTTACAGGAAGGTCAGTTGGAATCGTAAGCTCGACATCCATCTCCTCTGTAGACTCGCTCCTGATCTAAGTTCACAGGGAGGTCATAGTCTAATCAACAAGTTCAGAAACATGAAAAATAGAGATAAAGGTCCTAAAAATATGAGCGGTAGCTCATTCGATTCGGAATCACCTCTAGAAAAATGTTTATGAAGGATTTTGGTGCAGGTAAAAAATTGCAATTGTTATTAACAAAATAAGATTTTAAAAGATGGTATTTAGTTTTTCATTAACGCAATAACGCAATAAACGCGCCCAAGCTTATTTAAAAAAAATATTTTTAAATTTTTCGTTTGATGTTCTTGGAAAGCGTGTTTTATAGTTTTTTAAACTATATTTATTTTAAAGAGCTATTCACATCAAGGTAAACAATGAGCTGTTCGAAATGGTATTTCATCACCGTTCATAGTTCTACTGCCGTATTTTGCACTTTCTATACTTTCGAAAGTATCACACATGACACAAGTCTAGTGTGAATTACTGAACTCAACAATTTTAGAAAGTGTTCATTTAGTTTATGGCCGTTCTCCAAGGCAATTTGGGCGACACTTGTCTTCGAAATCAGATATGTGATTCGTGTTTTTTGAAGCGAGTTTCAATAGCCTGTTGCGTCTGACCGATATACTCTCATGTTCCACTTTATTGAAAATGCAATTTAATCCATTGGTGTGTCTTGGGTCTATACAGAAGAAAAATGAACTTGGAATCAGTGTATTTTCGAAATGTCGAAGATTTACGAAGTTTCTTCTTAAATTTACGTTTCCAGGGACTCAGTTGAAAGTTAATGGGTATCTTTCAGATGTATAGTACGTAAGTGAATTAGGAAACGTAATTTATTGACTGTTTTACAGTCAGCACGAGGGTACCACAATAAGCAATAGAGAAGCTAGACCACTTTCCACGGACTTGTATCCGATGTGGACTCTTGAAAAAATAAGGTGAATGCTCAAATTTAAAATTTGACATCCTTCAACGTAAAAATGTCACCCCTACCTTCAACCCCCTCGAGTGACAGGTACAACCCCCAATTTTTTAAATAGGAAGTATAGGTTTGTGATATATCGTTTGAAAGGTATCTTCATTCTCTATTCAAAAATGTTATGGCTTTCAAGTTTATTCAACAATTATGATAAAATAAATTAAAATCATGTGGTCACCGAAATTCGATAAAATAACTAAACTGTAATGCAAAACGTAATGAAATGTAGAATACAAAAAAAACATGGATGTTAACGAAGTAGATGTTCAAAATGTTCAACGCGAACGTCTTGGCAACATCCTAATCCGTATCCCCATAAAAAGAAATCTAATGATGAAAGATCAGGTGATCGCGCTGGCCATTTAATCGATCCTCGTCTCGACATAAAAACAATGTGTTTCACACAAGTTTTTTAAGTCTTATTATTAAGTAGTATTTTATTGCCTATGTTTAATTCAGCACTAATTCTTTATTTCAGTTATCAAGAAAGAAAATACCCTGGTGTGCCAATTTGCTTCACCCCTAGATGTAGACATCCATAACAAACCAGAGGTGAGTACAATTCATATGTAAGATAGATTATTTCTTCAAATTACATAATTTCTTTTCATTTTAATTTTTGGAATTAGCTGAAGTTTATATTTCAATAAAATACTTTAAATCCAATGAAAACACCAAAACAAAAATACTGTTAATAACATCAAAACTATAAATATTTGAGGAATGAAACAAACATATTTTTAAAGAGGAGGAAATTTTCCATAAAAAGTATGGACTCCCGGAAATGTATCTCCATTATTCATAATTTTAATTTAACGCTTTTTTACCAGACGCCAAGCCGCTGAAAATAGCGTTTCACCAAAAATAATTTTTTTACAACATTAAATACCTACTTATTTGTAAATTTGTGAAAATTATG
>NW_019289740.1:221726-234831 GCF_000500325.1 Leptinotarsa decemlineata
TGATCTTTAAAATTAGCTATCGTAAATGTTTATAATTATGATTGATCTTTTATAATATGCATTTGTTTATAAAAATTTCATATTTTTCGACATTTTCATGTCTTTTATGACGTATAACTTATTCAATAATGAAAATACGGCGATGGACCTTCAAGAAATTTTTGTTCACAGATAAAATACCTACAAAGTTATCATTCATTCATATTCGTATCTCTAACTGAATAATATACCCGTTATGAATTGTCCGACTTCTGCAATTCTGAAGACTCGACAAATCTACGTTTTTGGTGATATAAACGATCTGCCTTCAAAATCGGCTGCTCTACATCTAGTCATCCCCATCAGCCTCGGCTGAGTGGAATTTTATTATTATTATTATATCGAAGGTTAAGCTGGTCGACCCCTATTTCCGAAGCAGGTCTGCATCTTTACCTTGATTATAATTCAATACTGAGCTTCACATAAATATAGTAAGGAGGCATACTTGAAGGCTGGCTGTAAATCAAATTATCTGAAAGAAAAATTAGTTCAGGCCAGTCTCAACTCACTTATACTGTAGGTTAATGGACTACACCTTTCAGAAAACAACTACTCCCCTGGCTACTATCACGAAGGGCGTTGGATTATATCCGACAGGTGTCAGTGCAGGATTATTCACATATGCTTTTGGCGGTACAACTGCCGGAATCGATTTTTTTCAATTATTGGAATGGGCCCACTTGCAGACCAGTTTCGGTAGTGTCCATCATCAACATTAAGTCGATGATTTTCCATGATTAAAAATCAAATTCCTTTCAGAGTATCATTCCTCGAATCCTCGAATAAGGCTGAAGCGAACGACAAACGACATATTTGTCATCTCTCCATCTGCCTGTAAACGAGGTACTAACCAAGTATGCCCCTTTACTGTATGTGAAGATTTTGATATGCGGTTGGTTAGTACATTCATCGTCTCCCGAGCTCTTACGGCCACGTTTGAATTCAGCTTCCCAAAATTTGACTGTCTAAATAACGATGCAGAGTCCCCATATACAAAATCCAACTCAAAACGACTGTTACATAACAACTGCGCGTCCAAAATGGCTGAAACTTGGGTGACTAACTGTCAACAGATGAACAACGAAGTTCAAAAGCTTTTATTTACGAGTGCTGCCATCTTCGTGTTAAGGTCGGAAACTTTGCAAAAAACCCTCGTATTTCTATATTCATCTTTTTGAGACATGGAATTATTTCAAGACCATCTACAATAATATTTTTGGATCTATTTCTCGTCGATAAGAAAATCTAATTAAACCGATAAATCACATTAGTAAAAAACGGATAAAGTATATATTTTCTGAGAGGATAGAATCGATTCGCGCTTTATCTTGTCGAAAACAAATATTTTCAATTCATTCCAGATAAGTGTTGGACCGTTTATTATTACCCTGTCTGCCGTAATACCGACTTATCAATTTTGCAATATGTTATGTTGAGCTTTATTAATTCGACAAAATACATTGTATTAGCAGGAAAACATCTGATGTGAAATGATGTATTAGCTGTTTTTGGCTCATCGTATTTATGGAAATGATGCGAGATATGATGGAATTTGATTGATTGTTATCTGTGTTTGAAATATATTTCGTTGTGTGATGTGCTACAACTGTTTTTTTTTGAATAATTTGCTTCAGCGTATGGGTTTCACTTCAGTAAATAAATTTTCTTTTGTGTACCCCTTTTCGTTTCCTCTTTAAAATAATCAGTACACATTCAATTCTCACGATCTTTCCCGTTCATAAATAGAACTACTTCGTAGACTAGGTTAGATTATAGGTTAAGTTATAGGTTAGGTTGGTTTAAATAATGAAATTTTCGCGGGGCTTCAAGCTCACCATGTTTCAGAGGCACCTGCAAACCGGCATAGTAAGAGACCTTTACGCTGAGCTCAGTACGTCGAAGAGAACACGCAACGAAATGACAACCCGACGAGAGCACCTCCAACTCTCCTACACTCGGTAACTGTTGGTCTACGTAGTGTCAAGCTCAGCACGCTTGAGACACAAGACCGATTGTCACTTTCGAGTGACGTCAGGTTTGTTCTGGTCTGGTCTGCTCTGGTTTGTTCTTGTCCTGATAGTCCAGGACATGAATAATGCTGTTGCCCTCCGTTGACCTGGCTCGAAAGCCTTACAACTGAGCATGCCTCCTCTGTCTAACACCACGACTGTCAAAGGAACTTCTACTTCTCAAAATCCTCCCCCCCCCCTTCGTGCAGCCGGCGTGTAACGTCGGTCACACGGAGGGATGAACTAGCGGGGTAAAAGATCCAATTTTATTTATTCACAAACAAATCAATAAATAAATATTACTGGAGTTTTTTCCCAACACCAACACGTGTAGTTTCGTTTCTCTTTCAATAGTTTCTTATGGAGAAGCGTGCACTTAGACAGGCAAAGAACAGGTGGCACGTGCTAGGACATGAACAGAACCCCCCCCCATAGGACACTAGATAGATAGATCTTTATTTAAATAGGATATCCTAATAATATACAAATCAACTAGAATGGTAGAAATAAAAAAAGGTATGTGTTACATATAGAAATGACTTAAATGTATGACAAACACAAGTTCAATAAAATATTTTTAAAGACATTACCACAAAAACAGCAACATTATACATTCGAAAAATTTCAATGCAACATGTAGAAAGATAAATTGCATAATTATTTGAAATATATAACGAACATTAGATGAATGGAATTATACAAATTACAGCTACAGCTAACAAAGACATAATACATATCATATTTGTACATTTAAAACAAATTTCTTCAGTTCATTTTTGAACATGTTCAGAGATGGGCTATTTTTAATTGCACCAGAGAAGGAGAAACGAAACTTCACGTCATGTTCCCGTCCCGGCGTGTTCCCGTCCCGGCGTGTTCCCGTCCCGGCGTATTCCCGTCCCGGCGTGTTCCCGTTCCGGCATGTTCCCGTCCCGGCGTATTCCCGTCCCGGCGTGTTCCCGTTCCGGCATGTTCCCGTCCCGGCGTGTTTCCGTCCTGGCGTTTTCCCGTCCCGGCGTGTTCCCGTCCTGTCGCAGTGTGCATGGAACTTGACCCGGAAAGTTACCGTGAACAGTTGAACAGCCTTCCTTGATTTATGCAAAGATTCATATCCAACTGTTTTACAGAATCTGTAAAGCAGTCTCCTAGTCGTACGTTTCCCCATTACCGTTGCTATTCTTCCGTGATGCATTTTCTCTCTCCATTCTCACTATACATTCTCCTCACATTCCAAGTGACACTATATCTACACAAAGCTTTGGTAACCTCCCCGTGGACCTATTTTGTTACCTAGGTTGTAATTATGGTGTCCCCTCCGCCAAACAATTTTGTCCGTATCCCCCTTGCACTCCTTGCTTCAGTCATTCGTTGTATCATAGATACCTTTTTATTCTTCACTCGTCCTGCTTTCATCTGTTCCACATCCATGGCAGAATCACTAACTAGTCTCACACTCGCATTCATGCTTCACATACAAATCGCCCTTTCTATCGCAATCAATTCTGCCTCATTCCCGATGCCCTGTTCGGTAATCCTTTCATTTCCTAGAACCTATGCCCATTCTTCCGTCCTCCACGTACACCTCAGTCCGGGATAGTACGAAATTATATATTGAACCAAAAGTGAAATCCAACGTCCACTCAAAAATCAGAAAGAGTACTTTGGCTGTACCAACATTTTGTCATTATTGTGCGGTGTAAAAAGAAATATAAAAATACGATTATGGTTTTGGAAGGCTACAACAGTTAGGCGATAAATCAGTATAATACGGGCAGGGGGTCTTTCAAATTATAAAATATTTAAAACGTTGTATGGGCGCTAGCGTTGTTATGATAGAAGAATGATGCGACTTTTTATAATGTTCTTCTGCGTGGAAAGAGGAAAACTTACGGCAAAAAGAATCTTGTAACAACAATGTTAACTGAATAGTGGCAATTTGTCCAGTGAAGCCGAGCGATAATTTTTTTGGAAATGCTTCGGGAACGAACAATTTCCAGTTCATACAAATACATTCACGTTTTCTCACCTCTAAAAATGGAATTTTGCAATCCCCAAGTGGATTTTTTTGAGCATTTCCTTGCACCAATACCAACGAGCCTTTATTTGAGCGTCGCGTCGGTCAGATTAAGCGGAATCTCTCAGCACACAATTCAATAGTATAAATTTCCGCTTGAAATACAATCGCTTAGGTTCCTAGGCAGGTTGATATCTCTGTCCTAGGTCTGCGACTGAAAACACCGGAATCGGAAGATATTTTTGATCCATTTGTGAAAAAGCAACTATCTGCTCGTAAGATTTCCTTCTCCTGGAGGATCCAGTTGTCTCTACTCGGGAACAGTACTTTATAAGGCAGTTCGTAGTTGACAGTTGGAGGCATAAAGTCAGAGGTAATTTCCAGAATGCTGTGACTTCCAGTGTCAAAGAGTAGTCTGTTGCACTCTGCATTAAATTGATTTGTGCAACTGGCAATGTGCACAAGCCTCTCTCCATAAAAATATGGAGAGGTGGTAGATCTAGAAGGATCTCCATGGCCGCGGATGGTGTGGTACTGACGGCACCACTGATGGCCTGACAAGCCTGTCTCTGTAAGCCAGAGAACTTCGTTCTCTGTAAAGCCTTCGGCCACCAGGCAATTGCACCATAAGTGATCATTGGTCTGACATCCATCACATAAATCCAATGGATTTGTTTAGGACCTAAACCCCAAGTTTTACTACAAATCCTTCGACATGTCCATAGGGACAGTCTGGCTTTGTGTACACCGATGATCATCGCGCTGTACACTGTATACGAGGGTGGTCCAACTAAGAAAACACAAAAATTTTGGATAAAAATGTATTCATATTTCAACATAATCTCCTTGCAGCTCTATAAATAATCCGACGGGGCCAAATCTGACGAATGGGTTGCATGAAGTAACAATTCAAACTTCAATTCATTAATTTTGGTCATTGCAATAATAGATTGTTTGATGGTGCATTGTCTTGATGAAATAACATTTTTTTCTTAGCTCACTGCGGCCGTTTTTTCCACTCGAACTTTGCAATAGGTTCGTATAATACTCACCGTTGATAGTTTTACCTTTTTTAGGATAGTCAAAGAAAATTATCCCATGCGCATCCCACAAAACCGATGCCATCACATTGCCTGCAAATGAAACGATCTTCGCCTTCTTTTGAGCCAGTTCTTCCTTTTGACTCCTCTGTCTTGATTGTTTTTTTGTCTCGAGTTTAAATTGATGGATCCATGTTTCATCCATGGTTATGAAACGACACAAGAATTCTGCTTTGTTGCTGTGAAACTTCGCTAAACACTCAATTGAAACATCGTCACGACACTGATTTTGCTTGAGTGTGAGCAAACGCGGCACCAGATAATATACAATTTAACGCACTTTTTGAAATGCCTACTAAGTTTGATAACTCGCACACATTCAGTCGACGATCATTCGGTATCGCTTTCTTTATTTTCTCCACAGTTTCTGGAGTCGTCACCTCATTTGGTCGTCCACCGCGATATCCGTCTTGGCAGCTCGTACGGTCTCGTTTACACTCTGCTTCCCAATATTTTACTGTTGTAAACGAAGGAGCAGACTCACTCAGAGTAGAATCCAGTTCAGCTTTTATATTGGTTGGGCTGAGGTCTGCCAAATGAATGTATTGTAACACATAACGATGACTAACTTTCACAAATTCACCTAAAATGTTCGTTATTGATGGCTGCCAAACAAATACTAAACAACGCAGCGTCTTCAAACTTGAAAGATATGCTTTGTAGATTGTGTACTTTTTAATATTGTGATATTTTTCAAACAACTACCGTCATCACTAGGTCAGACTGGGTACTTCTGGGACCACCCTCGTACATATATAACTATACATTTCCATACAGAATTATTTATATTTCAATAACTTCAATCACTGCCGATTCGCCCGACTGAATACATTTTTTAGTGATCTACATATTTCTTAGGTAAACCTATTTTTGTAAATTATGCCCGAAAGAAAATAACGCCGGCCGCCGCTGGTAGCCATAAACCGATGGTGACGTAGCTAAGAGCGCGCGAATGTACGATGATTCCCCGCCACTCGAGAAGCAGCGAGAATAAAGCTACCGACTTCGACAGAACTTCTGCGAAATTTCTACGGCATTCGATTACGATATTTAAACGCTAGCTGCGAGCATTTTGAGACAGTCAAGTGGAAGCTATAGTGCGGTACGCGAGGTGATCTAGTAAGGCGATTGACATTCTAATAATAGTTGAATTTTTAGTTGAAGTGTTGGTTGTATTTGAAGTGAAATAAAGTTAAGTTTGATTATTCAGTGCAGTCAATTATTGGTGAACCCACGGGGAAAAATGTAACACTATTTATAATTCAGAGTGTATTATGTAACAATGTTTTAATTGACCCAATGCAAGGTGTAGTTCAATGACCATCTGTATCTCCAAACTAAAAAGACCAGAACAATCTTCTGGTAATTGGTTATGATTATCTTATTGAAAGATACTTTTCGAGAGGACACACTACTGGTTCAAGTTCGATAGATAGCTTATCTGTCTGTAATTATTTATTCGTATGAATAAGAACCAAGTCGTAGTGAGATATCATAAATTCCAAGATTATATTTTTCCCATGTCGACTAAAAATTAACCAGTTGATTTGTATTTTCGAAAAAAAAAAGCTTTGTTACTTCAAATTTTACCCAGTCAGTAAAATGTTATGCGATGGTCTGTGTTGAACGGCCAATTGGAGATGAAATTTGATTATTTATTTATTTACGTCAATGCCTATTTTTTTCAAAATAATTAACAAGTTCACACATATGTATTTAACAGTAATCTAAGCTAGGTTTAAGGAAAAAATATATAAAATAAAATAAAAAAAATCGTAAAAATAAGGTAATGAATTGCAGTCTCTCTAAATGTTTCCAAAGAAGAATTAAAAAATTCTAAATCTACATTATATGTATTTGCAAGTCTCAAAATTCTAAATCTACATTATATGTATTTGCAAGTCTCAAAATTCTAACCACAGATTCATTCCGGCCATAGTTGGTGCAACAAAAGGGTACTTTGAGGATTTTTGAATTTCTTCTTCAACTTGGATTCAAATTTAAAGTTATAAGTTCGACAAGTTCCGGGAAATTAATGCTACCATTGATTATTTTATGAATTAGTGTAAGATCTGACTAATCTTCTATGAGCCAGAGTATTCAAGTTAAGAATGTCCAATATTATTTTATAGTCATATTCACCAATATGATATCCCAGTTTATATGAAGAGTACCTTAAAAACTTATTTTGAACACTTTCAAACATATCAATCAATATCCACATGAACACTGTGGAATTGTGTTCGATTATTGATCTAACAATTGAACAAACAATATATGATTTTTATTGAAGTGAGAGATAATTAATTTGCAGATCTAAGAATGAAACCTAACATTTTCAGTGCTTTAGAAGTAATATTTGCAATATGGTGTTTAAATGACATTTTTGGGTCGAGAGTGATTCCTAAATCTCTGATTATGTTTGTTGTTTTCAGTTCTGATTTATTGGTTTTATATGGCCGGTTAATGGAATTTTTGTTTCGGAAAAAAGTAAATATTTTTTGACATTTGTCTATATTTGATTGCAGTAGATTTATATCAAACCAGCGAACTGACTCGAAAATAAAAATTTTACCCATCAAATATACAGGGTGTTTCCTAACTACGGTACGAAACTTCAGACGGTGATTTGTTAGGTCGTTTCGAAAAAAATGTCCGAAATTGCTTCGTTTCTGAGAAACTGGGCGCTGAAGTTAAAAAAACGGTAATTCTAAAATATCATGAATATCCTTACACCAATTTGGTTGTATGTTCCGTAGAATGAAAAATTCAAATTTCCAGATATCGGAATTGAAAATATGTTTTTATGGAATAAATAATGAAGTGCTGATGAGTTTTATGAAATTAATCAAAAATCGTAACATTGGACTTAACTTATTATTATTTTTCATTATATTGTATACTTTATTGTCCAAAGAAAAAATCTTGTTGACAAAGTTAGTGAATAAATACAAAAGAATACATAAATGTCCTATGAATATAAAAATATAGATGAAATATAATGTAAACTAAAGTATAAAAACACTGAATAAAAAATCACAAACAATGGTTGAAACATACATACACATAAAACATGCTAAGTTAAAAATGACCGGTATAGAACCCAGTCAAACTGTAATAGGGTCTACTACTCAAAATTTCTTTAATAATTTTTCTGTACTGATTGGTATCAATATATCTCTCTTTAGTGTAACTCGGCAGATGGTTATACATCGTCACACCATTGTAAAATAAGTCCTTGACCAGATAGTTGCAAGGGATCGGCAATTTTAAATTTTTTTGCATGCTCTGACGAGTTGTATAGTGATGGGTGGTAACCTCAAGTTTCACAACATGTTTCTTAATTAAACACACTGTCTCCAGAATAAAAAGAGCTACAACCGTCAACATTTTTTTATTTATAAACAGTTGCCTGCATGAGTCACGAAGTTAAGCTTTGCACAAGTATCGTATAGCTCTCTTCTGCAATACAAATACAGACTCCAGCAAATTAAGGCTACACACACCCCAAAAAGGTATACCGTACCTCAAGTGAGACTCTACCAAAGCGTGATATGCTGTTTTCGCAGTATAAACCCCCAGTTCTCTAGCAATAACTCTCACTGCATAACAGCTGGGGGAAAGTTTACTTTTCATTTTTCTGATGTGATCGTCAAATTTCAGACCACCGTCTATATACAGTCCCAGAAACTTAGTACACTCTCTGTTCTCAATGATACCGCTCGCTACAGATAAATTCTGAAGTGAACATTTGAAAGTCATATTTGTTTCAGAAATATTAAGAGAGAGTAGATTGGAATCACGCCAAGACTTGATTTTTTTTGTGTATCATGAGCTATTGTCTCATTGAGTATATCTGTACCTTTACTATGCCACAATATAGTGGTGTCGTCAGCAAAAAGAGTGCATGTTCCAAATATACTTATGTTCATCAAATCGTTAATATACAACAGGAAGAATATGGGACCGATAACCGATCCCTGTGGTACACCAGTATTTATTTCACTACTGTTTGTACATTTAATCGTTTTCACAATCTGACTGCGACTATTGAGTTACGACTCAAACCATAGATATTCAGCTTACGTAGCCGTATTTTATGATCAACGCAGTCAAACGCTTTTGTAAGATCACAAAACACTGCTGCAGCAGCATCTCCATCATTTATATTGGAATACACATCAAAAAAGAAAGAGAATATTGCACCATGTGTTCTTTTTTTGTTCTGGAATCAAAATTGATTTTTCAATTCATTGAGTCTTTTCTATACTAGTTTTTCAATTATTTCTGCAATGGTAGGAATGAGAGATATTGGTCGATAATTTGAAAGATCATCTACAGAGTTACCTTTATATAAAGGAATCATTATCGACAATTTTAGAAAGGATGGAAACCTGCCATTTCTGGATGAAAAATTGATTAGCGATACAAGAGTTCTGAGCGCTTCTATTGGAAGATTTTCAATAATTTTGATTGAAATTTCATCATAACCAGATGTTGATTTATTCCTTACATCACTAAAAACTTCAAACAGTTATCAATATTCGTATCATCCAATGAACCTTTTTCCTGAAGTACGAAAAATCACTCACTAGCAGCGCTAGTAGTTCGGTAGGGACAAACACTGCCTAATCCTCATATAAACATAAGGTAAAGTACAATTAAAAAATAATGTTTTTAACACAAGAAGATGTTCCTGGAGCAAAACTAAAATTTGCAACTGTAAAGGATAACAATGTTGTAACATTAAATCGTTGGCTTGCATGCCGTAATTCAAAAGTTACTGGAAAAAAAGTGAATTGATAGACAGGTTAGTATACAGACTCTAGTAAAAAGTAGTGGTAGATTCAAACTGTAATAAAAGAAATTCAAAATAATTATAAATTTCAGATTTATTTTCGAGTGAAATATGAATCAAATATAGATGGTAATGTTCAAGTTTTTCGAATCAATAACCACATCGTTTCGTTTTCATTAGTTTGTGCCAGTTTGTGCATGCACAAATTGACGTACGGGCATTTTTCTATACAAAGTTATATTTCGTCAATCGAAAAATACAAAGAAAGTGACCTTCTTCACTGTCGAACTCGTAATACACTCTGCTTGTCTTTTAAAAAAACATGCTTATCAAATTCAAATATAATCTCTTTTGTACACATCATCCAGGACGTTATATTTACTGAGCATTCATATCACAAACATTAGCTTGAATAAATCTCATTCACATTCAAAAAATGCTATACTTGACAATGGTATTAAATCACCAGATTAAAATCTAATACAAATAAATAAGTGTTTCACATGAAATGTCAAGTACACCGGGAACCCAGGAAAACGCGCGATGATTGAACGAAGTGGGGGTGAATTAACTTCTTGGATATTTTCGATGTTCTTGATATAAGTTACACAATGAGGAGCCCAGACAGAAGAACAATACTCCAGGTGTAGACGGACCAGTGAACTATAAAGGGCTTTAATAGCAGTTGGGTCAGTGAATTCGTGGGTTAGCCGTGGGTTAAAACTTTCGAGAAAATTGAAAAAAAAAATATTTCAAAATTTGAATTTTCATCAAGAAATGTATTGCTCATGTCCTGTCATTTAAAAAACAAATTGCAACTTCTGTTATATATTTGAGAAGATCTGTATGTTCTGTAGATGGCAAAAATATACTTAGTTTGAAATTCGAATAAAATCTTACCTTATTTTTCAGGCGGTTGTGTTGGAAGGAAAATACTGGAAAAGAAAATTAGCAGCAGTTACTGCTGAATACAAAAAATGGCGCATGTTTTACAGGAACAACTTGCTTGGACATGCCACAAAAGAACCACCCGATATAGTGAGTAGAAAAAAAAACCTCTATCTTTTCTGTAAGTTCTGTATTCTCATTAATTTCAGTTGAACGATATGGATCTGCTGGTTTGGGACTCGAACAGTTCGGAAAACTTGAATATGATGGTGGATGAGGACTATATGGGGCTGATGAGTGATACTCTTTTCACCACCATCACGAATCAACCGTACGTTTTTCCCGATACTAGGGAAATTGGTGAGTGATATAAAATTTGAAAAAGGTACTGAATACTTACTATGTCCTTTAATAAGGGAACCCTTATATTTTCTTTTCTGTTGTTGGTTGTACAAATAAGAGGTGGAATTTGGAAACTATGATAGAGCTGATAAAGTTCCTGATTGTAGTGGTCCACCAGTAACTATCTTTCGAAAAAACTTCTTAAGGATCTTCTTTTATCGAAACTTACGTAGATTTCAAATTGGATGTTTCATCATCACCTGGTCTATAATTGTTAAATCAAATCATTTAATTGTTTTACCTCATTTGCCTTGACTTATGTGATTTAACAAATACAAACAAATACACTATTTTCATTCAAAAAGTGTTTCTCTTTGTGACCACAGGTCTACTTACTGGACATTGTTCATTTGGAGGACACCTAAACAAAATAGAGTCATAAAACGAAAATCATAGCTGCAGGCAATGCGACAAGAGACAGAGAGAGATATTCAAAATAGTTGGATTTCTTACACACAGATGGCGTGGGGTTGCAATTTTTAACGTTTTAATTTAAAAAACTACAGACATTTCTATGAATATCCCACTAAACTGTCGATCAAATTGAATCTGTATGATTTGTTTCAGCTAAAGCAGGGTATGCAGACTTCATCCAACCTAGCCTGGGCCCTTTGCAGCCCACTTTGGATGAATTCATGGACACCTCTCCATTCTTCCCGGAATTTTTGTCCAGCAAGTTGGCAACTGTACCTGAAGAGAGCCAAGGGGCCCAGCAGCCTTCTGGTTGGGGATATATGAGTAGTGATTTGAACAACACCGATAATTCATTGGAGGTAATAGAAGTTTTCATTTCGTTTTAGTTCAGTGTTTTATATATTTTCTAACCGATTTAGAGATCCTTCAAGAAATTTTTGTTCACAGATAAAATACCTACAAAGTTATCATTCATTCATATTCGTATCTCTAACTGAATAATATACCCGTTATGAATTGTCCGACTTCTGCAATTCTGAAGACTCGACAAATCTACGTTTTTGGTGATATAAACGATCTGCCTTCAAAATCGGCTGCTCTACATCTAGTCATCCCCATCAGCCTCGGCTGAGTGGAATTTTATTATTATTATTATATCGAAGGTTAAGCTGGTCGACCCCTATTTCCGAAGCAGGTCTGCATCTTTACCTTGATTATAATTCAATACTGAGCTTCACATAAATATAGTAAGGAGGCATACTTGAAGGCTGGCTGTAAATCAAATTATCCGAAAGAAAAATTAGTTCAGGCCAGTCTCAACTCACTTATACTGTAGGTTAATGGACTAACACCTTTCAGAAAACAACTACTCCCCTGGCTAGTATCACGGAGGGCGTTGAATTATATCCAACAGGTGCCAGTGCAGGATTATTCACATGTGCTTTTGGCGGTACAACTGCCAGAATCGATTTTTTTCAATTATTGGAATGGGCCCACTTGCAGACCAGTTTCGGTAGTGTCCATCATCAACAATAAGTCGATGATTTTCCATGATTAAAAATCGAATTCCTTTCAGAGTATCATTCCTCGAACAAGGCTGAAGCGAATGACAAACAACATATTTGTCATCTCTCTATCTGCCTGTAAACGAGGTACTAACCAAGTATGCCCTTTTACTGTATGTGAAGATTTTTATATGCGGTTGGTTAGTACATTCATCGTCTCCCAAGCTCTTACGGCCACTTATGATGTACTGTTTGGAACCTTTGGTGTAGTAATGAATATTACTGGAGTTTTTTCCCAACACGTGTCGAGGTGTGAAAATAACGATTTGGTATTGGGAAAAAACTCCAGTAATATTTCTTACGGCCACGTTTAAATTCAGCTGCACAAAATTTCACTGTGTAAATAATGGTGCAGAGTCCCCATATACAAAATCAAA
>NW_019289741.1:3100-16577 GCF_000500325.1 Leptinotarsa decemlineata
ATTTTATAATTAGATGTATCGAACTCATTTATATTATTTTTGATAAATTCATAGAAATTATCTGTATTTACTTTGAGAATAAGGGAATCGGTATCAGTGTAGAGTAAGGACGCATCTTCTCCAAACTTTTGTTTGATACATCCATAGAAAAAATCATACATAACTGTTTTGGATAATTCCAGAATGGAAAATCCCAGATACAGTGGTTCATTATAGTGATCTTTTACTCTAGCCAATTGGATGGCAACAAAATTTTCTCTAAAAATGGAACATTTTTTAAAATTTGGTCGCGATTTGAGACAACTAGCACCTATAGTTCTTTTTATATTTTCCCGATGTGTAATGAGTCTAAAATCAATTCTATTGTCTATGTTTTCCATTGTTTTTCCATACACTGCATTATTTATTAGTTTGTAGAAATCTTTTTAAGATTTGTTATTAGATCGATTACGCATTTCAGTATTCAAATCTATATAGGGCTTCATCCAACATGATTGCTTGAACCTCAATACTCTATGTATGTTCATCAATATCAAAACTATGCTTGACAGCTTGCTGTAAATTTCTATAGTGAACAATATCATTTCTTTCATCGTTTGAATTTGGAATCAATTTGGGAACTTTCGATTTTGCATATGGAGGTATCAAACGTTCAAGTAACAATGGAAAATCGGAATGTTTATCGAGAAGTTCTTGGGAATAATGTATATCCACTTCCAATACATATCCATGAGGACTATCAACATCCACATTCATTATATCAAGATTGAGATATAGATTTGTTGCATCCAAATATGAATGAATGAAGATGATTCATTTGGATTATAATTCGGTAAAAATTTATTGTTTGCTTTATGTTTCCTTTCACTACATTGAATGATTCCACCACGAATACCTTTTTGAAAGAAGTGAACCATATCAATGTCAGTTAGTAATTCCAATTCAATATTAGTATATTTCAACATGGCATCCCACGATAATCCGGGTGCGATGAAGTATTGTGCCGGATCCAATTTATATTTTATCAACAGATATATTTCTAAAGTTTTCAAAAATGTCACATAATAGAAACACATCTGACTTTTAATATAAATCAGAGTATTCACCCAAATTCTGACATTCGAACAAATTCCAAACAAGTTGAGCTCTCCCATAATCATTATGTTCATATCATATATGTTCACAATTGAGTCTATCATAAAATTGATTTTTGGTTGAAAGTCTTGTATGATTCAGTTTTTCAATGTCATCAACAACATTTAATCAAATAAGCAAATGAATAAGGCTCATGTTTGAATGTCTTGATCGAGTACGAGTATTCAGGATTTGGCTTAGTGGTTTGAATCGGCTTAGGTACTGATTCAAAATCGGCATACACTACAAATGGTACCTTCATTTGTTTCTCAAAGTTTTCAAACGTTAGTAAGTATATTTTCAGGCACCATTTTCCCATATTTATGACTTTGAAATTGGTTGATGGTGTTGTAGTACTCAAGTGATTACAATCATGTATCTCATGACGTAATAGTGATTGCTCATTAGAAAAATATAATAAACATCCATCACAAAAATATTTCTTATGTTCATGAGCCGATAATTGGCTTGAAACTGATCTTGAAAGATCTTTGATCCAACAATAATGACTATTACCGAAATCATCTGTGATAAGTAACAAATTAACATGTTTCCTAAGTCTTCTCTGAGAGTAACGTAAGAGTCCAATTATTTCATACATTATTTTATCCTTCTCGAATTTACTTTCTAAACCGTACACATTAACTGAAATATCATTCTTGTCCTCAAATTTCACAATATCCTTCAAATTTACCGGAAAATTCATACCATACTATGACAGTATTGAAATGTGGACATGATGAAACTTCTAACGTTCTATCGATTGCAGGATGTAGTGCTGAAGTGATAGCACATGCAAAACAATGCTGATCTTCATACGGACATTAACCACGGCCTTCCTACGCTCGATACATTCAGGTAGCTTCACATATGAACATCCACTGAGCGGGCTGTACTTATTGATGTTCACCTCCAGAAACATGATTTTTTCACAAGTCCAACCTTGAATACAAATCAAAATCACTGATACATCCAATTAAAACTTGGTAGAAATGCTTACCTGAATCACGTTTCTGGAATTCTGTAGTTTGAGCGATAATTCCATTTCGAAATCCATCAAATAAGGAATTCAAATCAGTAGATTGGTCAACTGTTCTATTCTGAGAGTTAAATGATTTGGTTTCCTTCAGGTCTTGCGTTTGCAGAATATAACTCCCAAATACTTCCATATTCAATTTGATGATTTTGTGAACCCTTATAGCTGATTCCAATAATTCAATAACTTTCTGCCTGATTTCGTTAAAGAATAACATGTATTCGGTGGAAACAATGGAACTCTGCACCCTGTATGTAGCAATCCGACGCTTGAAGGAACTCTTTATAATTTGAACACCATCACTGAATTGTACACATGCATTATTCTTATGTTGCAGACTTCTATTGTGAGAATTCACTTGAATCAATAAAATCGTCACATTACAACAATTACTTGTATACATAGGTGTTGCAGCGTCATCTAATCCCACTCGTTTCACTGATGGACCTCCTTGGCAACTCTGGAGCTGATGACGACGAAGGTTGTCACTACGAGTAAAAGATTCACCACATTCACAAGAATACATTTTCTACGATATGTTCTCACTAACTCACTCGATGAAAACTGACCTAACCAACACTTGCCCGCTTCTTAAATAGCACAGTCCTCGCCGCCTGCGCGTCACCATCGAGAGTGAGGGTAGAGCCATGCGTTACATCACAGTCATCGCCACATCGAGGGAGGTAAGGGCTCATCGATGAATACGCATAACTCTGCCAAACGCCGTGGAGTGCACATCTAGCTCTCCTACCGTTGAACGGTTGCTGCTGGGGTAGGGCGATGCGTTACGTCACAGCCTTCACCGCATCGAGAGAAGTGAGGGCAGACCGATGAATACGCATTACTCAGCCACAGATCGTAGAGTGAACACCTCGCTATCTTACCGTTGAACGGTTGCTGCTGCTGTGACGTCACACTAATACTAACTTGGTGGGCTCACACCGATGGAACATTCATTACTTGGAGGATCTTCGAAGTATGCAGACGTATGTTTGTACATAGACAAGCACATGATGAAACCCTGTACCGTGCATTCTCACACACACACGCACACAAAATCATACATGAAAATAAAATCTGAACTATCCATGCACCAGACACTCCAAGGTCACATCGCCTCGACTTCACTAAACAACAAAAAAGCAATTAATACGTTATAGTGGTGAGGGGAGACTTAGAACCGGAAAAAAAATTCTGAACGATCCATGGATCGTGCATGACCAGACACTTATCGCCTTGACTTCACTAAACAACAACAAAAAAAGCAATTAATACGTCATAGTGGAGGGGAGAGGCTTAGAACCGGCTCAAATCTCCTACTCTTGTAATATTGAAAGATTTCGATATGAGTGGTGGACGTTATCGTCAAGGATTCGACAAATTGCACGCATCATTCGAAAAAAATATTTGGCTCTGAAATTGGGTGAATCCGAAGAAGATTGCAAAGATTTTTCAAACCTCTGTCTATTCCATTGAGGAAAATAGCAAATAAAATAATAACACAATCAGCTACTACCCCATTGAGAACTGAGGCAAAAACCGAAGTCAAATAAGAAACAGTGGAAGAGCCTGAAACAGTTTCATTCCAATCCCTCTTACATGTTGCAGGTACAGATGAGGATGATGATGATGATGATGATGATGATGATGATGATGATGATGATGATGATGATGATGATGATGATGATGATGATGATGATGATGATGAAAACGTCTTTAGTAGGTATGTAGAAGATGAACAAGACGACAACGTTGCGGCAGGCATAAATGAACAAGTTTAAGAAGAAAATATCGATCAATATCCGATAATGTCTAAACCGTACATTAAAAAACATTGGGGAAATGACAAGGAAATCGACAAAGTATACGGTCCCATATATGATGAGGTATCTTCAAAATAGTTCCTAGTTCAAAAGGAAATCGATTTTGACAAGCGTAGCGGATATATAAATTTGGCTGTGTATCACTGGAAAGGAACACCCGGTATATATGAACTGTTATTTCTCGACATGCCTGAAAATTATAATACTGAGGATTTGAATGTATACAAAAAGATGTTGGATTTATCGAGCGCTCACAAGAATTCTGCTGGGCATCTAAATGGCACTCAGAGATACAAGTAAACCAACATAATCAAACCGTTGTTTCCTACAGCAGAAAATCGTCGTGAAACTGGTACTGGGTTTTTTCAACCTGAAACACCTCTTACTACTACTGCGATGACATATATCATGTCTACTCAAAACGTTACGTCTTGCAATGACATTAAATACGAAACCCATTGAATACATTTGTTAGGACGATCCCAACGAGCTATGCGATCGTCTCAAAGTATTGATGGCCTCTTGAGATGCAGGAAATACTTCATACAACAATGAAATCATTGCCATCATGAATGAACTCAAAGAGGCAAAAATAATCCAATAAGATACACTACGTTCCCCAATACATTATCATTTTCGAAATGGTTATCGATAAGTTTGGACGTAGCGACCAATGAACCAATTAAAAAAAATTATCCTCTACACCGTACAGTTATCAACGAAATAGATGACTTGTGGCAGATAGCTTTGGCTGAGATGAGATCGTTCGTTCACCAAAATCGAAATTTCAAACTGATTCTAGTCGTCATAGATTGTTTTTCGAAATTTGTGTGGACTCGACCACTGAAATCGAAACCCGGAGAGGAAATTACGAAAACGTTTGCATATATCTTAACACATATGAAACGTCCAAAAAATTCCCAAACCGATCAAGGGAAAGAATTTTATAACAATAAATTTCAAACTCAGATGAAAAAACATGGAATAAATTACTACAATACGTACAGCATCACTAAGGCTTTTACGGCTTCTAGGACGTTGATAGAAAGACTTTTCAAATATTTCAGTCTGAATGGCTCTCACAAATGTTTGAATGTCTGCCCTGAAATTACAAAATCCTACAATGGTACACGCCACTCAAAGACTGGCATACAACCTTCGAAAATCACCAAAACCAACGAAAAACAAATTCTCAGATCAACATTTACCCATCTGAGATGGGTAAATGTTGCGGACCAAGAAAATTCAAAGTCGGTGATGTTGTACGAATCAGTAAGGCGAAACACGTTTTCGAAAAAGGCTATACGCCCAATTGGACTACGGAATTATTCAAAATTATCAAAGTCAACATTACCAACCCCGCCACCTTTATACTAGAAGATATGCAGGGTGCACCTATTAGGGGTGCTTTCTATGGGGAAGAATTACAAAAAACTGCATATCCTGATAAATATCTCGTGGAAAAAGTCTTAAGGAAGAAAGATAAAAAAATGAACGTTAAGTGGCTGGGTTTGGATAACAAACATAACAGTTGGATCAAAAATGTCGATTTGGTATAGAATCTTACGGAAAACAAGCACACTAACATTGTATTGGGAGGGACTTTTGCGAAGAAATATTTGTGTTTGTTTGAAGGTGGTTGACATAAATATTTGTGTGTTTAACAAACACACAATATCTGAAATGGACCACGTGATCTGAAGCTATAAGAGCGCATGCGAACACAGATGGGGATATTCAGTTTGAAAACGAAAATGTCTCTCGATAGTGGTTAGGGTAGTGAAGTTGAAGTAATGTTCGACAGTGATGGTGAAGATTACAATGAAACTCATCACACCAAGAATTTTATTTGTGAACATGAGTTTTGGAAGCTGCAGAGAATAGAATCTCGTTCTGTGGAAACTGTTGAGATGGTTTTGGAAGCTGTTGAGATTAAAATTCGTTCTGGAAAGGTTGCTAAGACGATTTTGGATGTAGTTGTTGAGATGACTCTGAACTGATACTGCATACGTTGATGTAGTGTTCTAAAATAACCGCAACGGTTCACATATTCATTGAGACCATCTCTATCGATACCCGAAGTGACATGGATCAATGTCAATGCTGAATAGGCATCTGGCAATACGCCTCAAAACAACTAAACAAAGACTATTCAATTTTCTTTGTTTGGTTTCAGAATATGTCATTACCTATTTTGCTATTCACACTCAAGATGACATTGATCACTATCAATGCTGAATCAGCATCCAGAATTACCTAGTTCTCAAAGCGACGAAATGAAGGCTCTTTGTTTGATTTCATAATATGACATCACCTATTTTTCTATCCTTACACAAGGTGACATTGATCACTGTCAATGCTAAATTAGCATCCAGAGATATGCAGTTCTCAAAACGACGAAACAAAGGCTCTTGTTTGATTTTGAAATATGTCATCACTTATTTTCCTATAAATACCTTCTGCGAGACGAAATGATTTAGTTGTTTCAGTAGGAAGTAATATCAGTGACAAGTGCAACGGTTTTATCTGAAATTGTTTTTCATGCTAACTTTATGAGTTTTCATTGCAAGACTTTGTATACTTATGAATTTATTCAAATGTAATTAACCTGAGTTCTTCTTCTTCTTAGTTGACCTCATCTCCCCGTTAAGGTATCGAATGTTAAATCTGAAGTTTTCACGGATAGGACTATGCTGAACTGGTTTTTTCGGGTATTTGATCCGTGTATGTAATATTATCTCTAATTTCACCGACGTTTCGACAAAATATCATTTGTCATTATCTAGGTGTGCTGTTACGTGTCAAAAGTTAGTTGACCCTGCTCGACTCACTTCTTACTATACTGGTAAAATGGTATTCGTTACGTGTTCAGAGATAAAGTGTCCATAAACTCTCTGCTACCTACTACTTAAATGTTATTGAGTTTTACCTGAGTTCTTCTTCTTCTTCTCAGTTGAACTCATCTTCCCGTTAAGGTATCAAATGTTAAATCTGAAGTTTTCACGGATAGGACTGTGCTGAACTGGTTTTTCCGGGTATTTGATCCGTGTATGTGATATTATCTCTAATTTCACCGACGTTTCGACAAAATCTCATTTGTCATTATCTAGGTGTGCTGTTACGTATTCAGAAGTTAGTTGACCCTGCTCGACTCACTTCTTACTATACTGGTAAAATGGTTTTCGTTACGTGTTCAGAGATAGAGTGTCCATAAACTCTCTACTACCTACTACTTAAATGTTGTTGAGTTTTACCTGAGTTCTTCTTCTTCTTAGTTGACCTCATCTCCCCGTTAAGGTATCGAATGTTAAATCTGAAGTTTTCACGGATAGGACTATGGTCAGTAATCTTACAGAGTGAGATTACTGTGTTCCAATTATTGTGCCATTTTTCACCAGTATGTAGGTATATATTATACTTTATTACTTTTTGTCACCGTAGTGTGCGCTGGTCAAGCCCTATCCCCCGAAGCCCTGATAAATTCGGGAGGGTGCGCTAGCATTATTAACCCACGACCACTCCAGACAATGTGAGAAGTGATCATTTGGCCCGAGAATCATGTGCCCTGTGCAAGCGCGTCAAATTCAGCACTTCTCGTTCTCCACAACGGATTCAGTATCCCCCGGAGAGTAGGGCAATTATTACATTATTATACTTATTTTTTTTACCGAAGAATGCGCTGGTCAGGCCCAATCTCTCGATACCGATATCATGAAAGTACAATAAAGTAACTAGTCCACCATCTTGGGTGTTCCGTCATATTGAATCTAGAATGAAATCCCTTAGCTAACCATGCATGCATGCTTGACTCTAAAACTATAGAATTCAACGTATCTTTGCGACATACCTCGGTTCAATATTGATATTCTTAGGGTTAGTTTGTTGATCAAGTGTACGGTGTAAGGAGACAGCTACGAATAATGTCATTACAATTAACATGTAAATAAATCTTCAATCGATAATAAAAATGCAACTATCGGTCGTACCGATTTGGGGTGTGGGCCGGAGAGACCCCAAATCGATACGACCAATCAGCCATACATCCTTCCTGCTGAAAGGACTTGAGAGGATACTGGACGGTTATATCAGGAGGGTAGCATTATATGCATCCCCACTGAATAACCACCAGTATGCTTATCAAACCGGCAAATCGAAAGATTCAGCATTAAACAACCTCGTTGAGAAAAATCTCCCAATCCCTTGACAACAAGGAGATTGTGGTTGCTGTATTATTTGATATTGAAGGAGCATCGTCTCTGGCTAGAAAGGGTATAGAATCGACCATAACTGGCTGGATCTATGCCATGCTAGTAAACAGAACTGCAACTACGACTCTTCAAGGCGAGGCCATCAGGTTCAGGGTCACCAGGTGCTGCCCTCAAGGTCGGGTACTATCTCCCCTTCTGTGGTCGCTCTTGGTGGATAGTATGCTTGATGCCCTCGACAGAACAAAAGTTGATCTGCAAGCTTATGCAGATGACCTTGTCATCCTGGCAATGTCCACATCAGGAAGGGTAGCTTGTAATATCCTTCAAAGCGCGTTGGACGTTCTTCACAGTTGGTGCCTGAGGGAGCAGATGTCTTTACACCCCAGCAAAACTGTCAATCCCCTTCACCAAGAGAAGGAAATTGGACGATCTAACGCCACTCTCCTTCAATGGTGTGGTCATTTCATTTGAAACGGAGGTAAAATATCTTGGCATTGTCCTTGATAAAAGACTCACCTGGAACGCTCACTTGGTTTCACACAATGCCAGACATGTCGAAGGATTTGTGGTAAAACTTGGGGTTTAGGTCCCAAACAAATCCAATGATCACGTATGGTGCAATTGCTTGGTGGCCGAAGGCTTTACAGAAAACGGCCCAAGCAAAGCTCTCTGGCTTACAGAGACAGGCTTGTCTGGCTGTCAGTGGTGCCATCAGTACCACACCGTCAGCGGCCATGGAGATCCTTCTAGATCTACCTCCTCTCCATATTTTTCTGGAAAGAGAGGCTAGATGGATTGCATACAGACTTGTGCACATTGCCAATTGTACAAATCAATTCAATGCAGAGTGAATCAGACTGTTGGTTGATATTGGAAGTCACAGCATTCTGGAAATGACCTCTGACTTTATGCCTCCAACTGTCAACTACGAACTGCCTTATACAGTACTATTCCCGAGTAGAGAGGACTGGATCCTGTGGGAGAAGGAAATATTGAGAGTAGATAGTTGTTGGTTCACAGATGGATCAAAAGAACCTTCCAGTTCTTGTGCAGGTGTTTTCAGTCGCAGATCCAGGACAGAGTTATCTTTATGTCTAGGAACTTATGCGACTGTATTTCAAGCGGAAATTTATGCTATTGAATTGTGTGCGGAGAGATTGGATAAATCCAACTTCTCTCACAAGTCAATAAAAATATTTTCGGACAGTCAAGCGGCGTTGGAAGCTCTTGGCTCCCACCAAGCAACGTCTAAATTGATAGCAAACTGCCAAAAACTTGAAGACTCCTCGATAGGAAGACTGAACAGATTGTCTCTGGTCTGGATTCCTGGCCATACTGGCTTGGAAGGCAATGAAGCTGCTGACTCTCCGGCTTCATTGGACCAGAACCTGTCATTGTCGTCGCTTTGGGCTTTGTCAAACAAAAACTCAACACCTGGATGGCAAGAAGAGTTATGGACTTCTGGCAGAATCTTCCTGGATTGGCTCACTCCAAGGCGTTTATTCACCCTTCGAAGCTTGATTCCAAACAGTTGTTGGACTACAGTAGGGATGAACTACAATGTCTAACAGGTCACTGTCATTTGAATCATCACATGCAGAGACTTGGACTATCGGAAGATAGTGTGTGTCGCATCTGTCTGGAAAATGATGAAACTGCAGAGCATATACTTTGTGCCTGCCCCACTGGGGACCGAATCAGGTTCTTTCAGTTCGGCAGATCCGCACTCTCACCATCTGACCTGAAAGACCACTCACCATACAAACTAATCGGCTTCGTTAAGAAGCTGGGTTCATTTGGCCGAGTGTGAATAGGTGTGAGCCACAATAAACCTTTGCGGTGGAGGGTCGAATAGACCCACTCACTTTAGACCTACCTACCTATCTATAACGAAACAAAAACTGTTGAAAGGAAGGATATGTGACCTAGGAAGAATTCTTTTCTGGTGTTATCACGAGTATAGAGAAGATGATGGTAAGGGTTATTATTGAACGTTTAAGATTGGAATTACATATTCTGGTATTAGATTATTTGATAAAATTTTCAAATGTAAAATAATTATAGTCAGCTTAGGATTTAGAACTGAAACCATAAGCAGGTATATGTTCATTCTAGAACAGAGACATGAATTATTGTACCTGTGGTCAATACCCTGATTGGTTTGTGCTACGTATGTGTTTTTCCATCAACCAGTAGTCGTGCATTACGAACGGCAGCCTTCATAAGTCGAAACTTGGAGGAGCTAAGAATCAGAGACATCTTACCTCAACGGTCTATGATGAGAGTTACTGGGTGGTGTCGCAATAGCCTCTATGAAAAATATTTTTCGAACCATGATTTCCTTCAAATTATATGCTTGTGATGATCTGAATTTGTTAAAGTAGCGCATTATTTTGCATACATTTGATAATATAATGACTTTAATAATCCCCAAGATATAATAGAATGAATTGAATAGAATCACAAATTTCATGAGAAAATAAAAATGAAAAAAAATAAATTGAAAATTTTCATGTTTATAGAATCATTCATTATTTTCGACAGATAAAAAATACATCGTTTTTTTAATTGAGTAGCAGAATTGATGTTATTTGTGTGTTCGGACAGACTATAATCACACGTTGAAAGGTAAGAACTTGTTAGTCCTTAGCTCACACAAGTTTCGGCTTCTGAGGGTTGTCGTTCGGAGGAGTGCGACAACTGGTTAATGGAGAAACAGATTTTTTTAAACTATTGTATATTGTTATTACAGCAAAGCTTGATGAATTTTCATCAACCTTACTATGTATTTGGAAAGTTTCAAATGGTTGGTTTTTTTGTGAAGTGGTCATGACAATCAGACTAGACAGTATAAAAGAAATTAAACTTTTTATATTTATGTACCCCATTTTGTAGCAATACCTCAAACTGAATTCAAATATTGGTGTATTGAATAAATAAAAGTTCACAACTTCAATAAAATTCCTATGATTGATGATATTCTTTTTCTCAGATTTGAAATATATGGAGTCGTTGATAGAATTCAATTTATGTATATAATCCTGGAAAAGATGTTATTTTTGTATATTTATATTGTTGAAGAGAGGTTTGCTAGTGTTGTCAGGCATGAGTTTTTTGTCTGTATACGTACACTACATTTTTGAGTTCAAACTCAGCTTATGGAAACTGAGCCACAATGGAATGGTAGAATGATCATATTCCATTTTTCAGTCTACTTAAATTTTTATCGAAATAGACTGAAGTTTTCCGCAAATAATTTCAAATCACCTTTCACATTCAATTTTGATAACAAATTTATGTTAATGGGAAAAGGGTAGACCTAAGAACAGACCCCTGAAGTACGCCACATAAAGTGCTTCTCATCTGTGATTTGAATTCACTCATGTATACATATTATTTTCGTTCAGTTAACCCAAAATTTTTAGATAATTAATTTCTTTCCCAAAAATTAACGAGTTACATATTATTAAAAAAATCTATACAAATGGATTGATAAAATGTAGTAATATTTGAATACGATACAGACATGCTTTTTGATTTTCTAGTCTCATATCTTTCATAAATATTCCATTAGATTTCTAGACAAGTATTCTAAGAATTTACCGCAGAGTGAAAATAACTTTCATTCGAAGTCCCCAATGAAATTAAAACAAATTGAGAGCAAACAGTGAAAGCAAACTGATTGAAACACTTATCTTTCCTATGAAAGTCAACGTTGTTTGTAGACATAGAAAAGACAAACAGGTGACTCGATAAACAGTAAGGTAGATCATTACGAGTAGGGGAGTAGCGTGAGTGACCATGTAATGTAATGTATTTTACCAAATTATGAAAGACGCAAAAATTGAAACAATAAAAGTATTTCAGTTTTTTTATTATGAAAAATAAGGAATAATAACATCAGAGTTTTTGGAAAAAGAAACAGTTTCTGTATTCTGAAAGGCATAAAGCAATTATGAAGTTGTACCGTCTTTTGGTTCCATACACTGGCATAAGTAATGGCTGAGTATATCATTGTTTGAATATCATAGGTCTACTCGTTCCCCTAGTTCTTTTCTGAAACATATATGGAATTCAAGAACAAAGCCTCATTTTTTAATTTTATGGGCTTTCTTTGGCACATACAGCTTGAAACTGCACCTCCTTCGATCCGAATCCGTCAATTAATTAATCTTTTCCAGTTATAAGAATTTACGGTAGTACTAGAAATGCTTTCTAAAAATGACTGTGGTTCATAAATTTTATTGAAATTTGCACTTCATTTTTTTGTTGAGGAGAATTGTCGTTGATACGAATATAACCTAGTATGCTTTTGGTGACCGTAAGAAACAAGCTATTATTTGTTTTGCTTCGATATGATGTGCATTCAAGTGTATTCAAGGAATTGAGTTTTCGTGGAAAATGATTTCGTTCCAGTACAAGAATGTATAGATGAAACACTAAGAGAGCAATGAAATCTGTTCGAAATCAATATTTTTATCCTTATGACTGATACAATCGAGACTGCATTAGTCACTTGATTTATATATCTATGAAAATGCAGCATCTTTTGGTAATTTTAACGCAACATCAACGAAATTCCTAAAAACCATTCAATTGGAAAAAGGCTCCAAAGAGTTGCAAAACACTTTGGCCGAAGGTGAGAAATGTGATCTGGCTGTAAATTGGTTGAAGAACTCTTGAGTATGAAGGCGTTATTAACCGATATTAAAATAACGGTGCATTTAAAAATTCTTAAACTCATTAATAGAAATAATTGCTTGAATATAGTATCGAATCCATGAAAAATCCTAACCATACCTGTAATGTTGCTAAGGGTAAACGCGGTTTAATACTTACTTGCCACTAGGTACCAGATCTAGCAATTTTGACCAATGAAAATTGAACTTCCAGATAGTTGGATTATTCCAAAATAATAAAAACAATTTCATTACGGGCGAGAAAGGTACCTATCAGAGATTTTTAACACATAATGGTTATTACTTGGGATATAAATGAGTATGATGATGATATGTTCCAAGTGAATTACCCTTTTGTGAATGTTACTTTGCTTGTGTAAGTACTATTGAATAAACATCAATCAAGATTTTCTTCTTTCGTCTTTCAGATAATCAAAAAAGTTTTCCCATTCGAAGTTAATTGTAGAAAACGCTCAGAGCAATGGAAAAAATATGAATAGGTACCTAAAAATGAAAAAAAAACTCTTAGTCTATGGAACGGTTTTGTTGCAAAATATGATGGGCGACTGCTGATTTTCCTGGTCTTCCATATTTTAG
>NW_019289741.1:16755-42708 GCF_000500325.1 Leptinotarsa decemlineata
ATTTTACTTGCGAATATTTACTCAATATATGTTTCGATATATTTTTGAATGGATAATCACGCCTCTAACCAAACACAATTTGATTTCAATTCGAAAGCAACCGGCATAAAGGTGTTTCGCCATGTTGGGCATCGTTAGTGCCGGAAAGGCGATCTTCGATTGAAGACAGATTGTTGAAAATCAGTACCATTTAGTGATGTGACGCGAAAACTTGCTAACCTAATTTTCCATTTATGACTTGCGTTATTTTGATGAAGTACTTGTTCGGATTTTCCACAGTGTGTCTTCAATCGAACATCGCCTGCCCGACACTGACGATGCCCAATAAGATGAAACATCTTATTCATCTTCTGATTTCAATTCTGGCAGCTTGACTGCGTTAACTTTTCTTGTTAAAATAAAGCTTCAAGTGGTTGAAGTAGAACATTTCTTCTTCTCAATTTTTTTATCTCACAACTATTATTGTTTGATAAATTTTCTTGTTGTATTTTAATTGTCTGTCAAACTGTTCATGTCCCTTTGATGGATGAATACATTATTTCGTTTGCTTTTTTGTCTCCCCTAACTATGACACATCATTTTTAATTACTTTCCCAAGATCAATTACTTACCGATATAAATCATGAGAGGGCCACAATAGGAACTCGATAATACAAACCCAATTCGATACAGTGACCAGAAGGTCAATTCACATATCTCCCTAAGAAGAAACAACCGTGTTAAAAGCGAACGCAAGATGGTATCCACAAAAAATTTCAATATTCATAAAAAACTTAAGGTCCACCCTCCTCTGTCCGTTCTATTCTAGGAAAACAACGGCCTGAGAACATAAAAAAGACACCCTATGTTTTTCACGATGCGGAAGAGATCAGATGTCGAAGCCTTAACGGTACCAAACTAATGTAACGTGAACAAATGGTTCATTCGGCCTTTACTGATGGGTCAGGCGAATTGGTTTCACGGAAGGGAAGCGGTTATGTTTAAAACTAGGATCAATATGTGAAGATATTGTTAGTTAATTTAATCTCAATTCTCACTAGAATATACAGGATATTCCAAAGTCGATATTCTTGTATGCGTATCTAGGCAAATGACAATGAAACAATCAATCTGAAAGTTTGTACCAATCCATTGGTTTAATATGGTTGATATGGAAGAACTATAGAACTTCCATTATTCATTATGATATAATATGATTTGACAGCTCTGAAAGAAGAAAAAAAATGAAAATAAAAGGAATACTTGAAATATCAATAATATTAAGCAAGAAAACGTGAAATGAGATTACAATAAAATAAAAATATACAGAAAAGTAAAAATTGAACAGTTAAAAAAACGAAATGAATTATTAAAAAAGATTTCGAACCAAGATACTTCCGACGCTTCGATTGTTAGTATCCACAATCGTCTTCAGGTGATGACTGGACTATTCTTCCGAGAGATGACTAGTTATAGGTCAAAAGTCAAAGCGTTCGAATGACCTCTAAATAGTCATAGGCATAGATTTGACTGATACTTGATGAAAAACCATAATGTATTCAAGTTACATTTTATCGCGAGATTGTAATATTCAGTAAAAATGAAGTGTTGAATTTATTGCTTCAGAAACTATGAAAATCTAAATAACTTGGAATTTCAATATACAAAACAGAAAACCCCATCTTTGTTGTTGAAAATATACAAAACTACAATTAGATCAATGAAAAATATTAATTTTAGATTTGGGTATATCATAAATGAAAATAGATTTCATATTTGGATTCAACAGCCCACCAAAAAGTCTTTGTATAGAATGTATTGAAAAATCTCAAAAACAGAAAAAAAAATGTTCGTATTTTTTCTGTACTACTGAAATTTCCTGGATTGTTTTGTAAAATTTAGCTTGTTTTTTTTTCAAATCGCTCATTTCGTCTAAATATTTACAATGGTCCACTTGATACGAAACGTCAGAACTTATATCATATATCATCATCATATATCATATATCATCATGCAATTTAAGTCACTACTAATAATGGAATAGCCTTCGAAAATGATGATGCTCTGTTCTTATCTACATCTACGTCTATGGATCCTTCTGATGTGGTACAGAAGTCCATTTTTGAAAAAGACTCGGCCGACAGTGGAAATGACGTGAATTTATTTCGAGAATATAATGATAACAATACAAGTAATTTAAGGTCCGAATTAATAACCTCTAATATCGAAACAATTATTGATGGTAATGCTCTAAATAACGTACCTGTATCGCAAGAACTCAATATTAGTAATAATTTAAACAAAGTAGTTTGTTTAGAATCAATAACCTCAAAAACAGATGCTACAATGTTAAATCCTCCTCTGGCCGATCATTTATTAGTAAATAATAAGGACAATAATTTTTCATACTCCAGGTTATCCCAACTGAGTCTTATATTGTAGATTCCAAAGTTTATAATATATATCATGTGAACGTGCAAAGCTTTATGAATAAAGTTAATGAATTAGAACTTATGATAAATGACAAACATATAGACGTAGTTCCACAAACTACACCTAAACGATTTGATCTCCACAAACTTTATTGAAAAAATATAACACAACATGTTTCGCTAAACATTAGCTTTTTCAAGTGATTAATACATCAAATTATCCTTACATTCATATTTATATGAATATCCTTGCTAAGTGAATTTTAAAAAAATTATAGAAAAAATTCTCTACTGCTGCATTTTAGCATATTATTTACCGAAGTGAACAAAATTTTTACAGATTGTCAACATGGATTTAGGCCATCAAAATCAATAGAGACAGCATCCGCACATTTTTTCAAAAATGTATATAAAGAGCTAGATGATGGCAAGTATGTTTCAAATATATTTTTGACCTATCTAAAGCTTTTGATTCTGTGGACAGGAACATATTTTTCAAAAAATTATTTAATATCGGTATGAGAGGATGTCTCCTAAGCTATATCAATTCCTACATGGAAAATATAAAGCTAATTGTAAAATGTAACGAATTCCAATCGGACATGCATGACGTAACTCTCGATGTTCCACAAGGCTCTATTTTAGGCCCACTACTATTTTTAATTTATGTTAATGATTTACCAAATCATATTCAATATGGTGCCACCACTTTGTATGCTGACGATACCACTGTTACTGTGTCGGGTGTTACTGAGAAGGAACTTTACCACAAAACTAGGTAGCGCTTGACGAAGTATATACGTGGTGTCAAAGAAATGAACTTATTTTAAACCATGTGAAAACGGTTTTTATGACTTTTAACCTTAGGAGACCATTAACACCCGGCTGTAACTTTGTTTTATCCGAAACAACTAAGCTCCTTGACACCTTATAGACATGGGAACCACACATTGACCACCTCTGCAAACTGCTTAATAAAGCTTATTTTGCCATTTTACAGCTTAAAGACATAATTGCCGAACAGGGTATTTTAATTGTGTACTATTTCATTGTGTACACATATTTCATTGAATATATTAACCTGGGGACGATCGAGTCATTTACAGCGCGTCTTTGTTGCTCAGAAAAGATTACTGAGACTAATTTTCAATAAAAATATTTTTTTGTAGAAAAATGTGACGATTCAGTTTTAAATCTGTCTTTGCATCATTCATTTTCTTACATGATTCTATTGTATTTAATTGACGTGCTAAATGTACACTATTGTATCAAATATTGGTTAATAAATATTTCTATTTCTATTTCTAATATTTGGGTAGGAGAATCCGATTTCGATATTATTGAAAACATATTCAATGTTTGCATTTGTTTAAATCACCTCCGATATGGAATGAATTTTTCGAAAAAATCAGTGCAAGAATGATATTTTTTAAATTTTCGGAATATAATTTCTACAAAACGGTTTCTGGAGAAATGAATTCTGAAAATTACTTATAGTCTAGTTCACATGTACTTTTTTTTGTAACATTTTAAATTGTTTATAACTTTTGTAATTTTTATCGGCGCGTTTTCGAACCCTCTCTTAAACTTTCTAGGCAAAAATACGAATCGAATGACACCTTGGTCGTAATTTTTGGACAGGGCTGAAAAATGTCACCAAAAAGAGCTAAATCGAGTACATGTGAACCAGACTATTATATTGAATCGTGATATAACTTTGGCAACAAAAACCATGTTATTTTCTGGGAAACTGTACACAAATACAAAATCAATATTTTTTACTACAACAAAGGTTCCAAACAGTGCATCACAAATTCAAATCATAGTATTTTGGTGTGATTATAAATTCTCCACATTGGATTGAAATCTTATCTTCAACAAAAAAATATGTTTCGGATTGAAGTCGAACACACGGTAAATATATTATTGCAAAAACATAACAGTGATTCGAAAATAACACCATCATAATTAATTCACCATGAAAGACTTGAAAGAATATAAATACGAAAATTGGAAAAAAATCAAAGGTATTCCTGGAGCCATAAAATACATGGGAGAACTATCGGCAACTGAAAGGAAACGATAAGAGCACAGAACGAAAACAATCAGAAAAATATGACATGTGAATGTGATTGTTCAACGGCTTGTCATAATGGGGCACGAAATAGTTTCACAATAAAGATTAGATTAGAACGATAGGGGAGCTGGCATGTGACTTGTTTCACTGCGAACTTTGTAGATCTATTGTGATACTTCTAGGTTATTAGAGCTCGCATTCACATATCACGTATAATGCGACTCGTATGTTTCATGAGCCGACAATGACCTGTTAATTGACCAACCACTACCATTACAACCTTGCGGTTGTGGTTTAGCCGTGAGTTTAAGTTGTATTCACGAATTGATAGATGTTTTTATACTTGTCTTCGCCAGAGTCCACAGGAGAGTTCTGGACCTACCATAGTCTTGGATGCTGCTTCACGGACTGAAACATCGACCACCACATTACCCTAGTATCCTTCGTGTCCGGGTATCCAGGTTAGAGTAATTATATTGTGGAAACCTAGCTCATTGAGTTCACTATGACAGCACCCTGCAAGTAGCCAAAAGACTTGGTGAGCGTCTTGATTGACGCCTGGCTGTCGGAGTAAATAGCAATGGATTTGTTTCCAACCTTCTTCTTGAGCAATTCTCCTACGCAGTATGATAACGGCAACTTCTGCCTAAAACACTGTTGAAGTATGTCCGAGGATGAGTGCGATTCTCGTCTTAGCTCTACGTCCATTACTACTTTTTTTGTTTTGTGAGCTGTCCATATAACAAGTTTCCTTTGCTTCAACCGATGGTTGACAATGAAACCACATAAGAAGAATTCCATTTTCTCTGAAGTCAACGTCATTTCCAATCAAATTCACCAAATATTCACTTGCTACACGAAATATCGGACTTTCCCATTTCAAAATTTTACATAATTTACATAATTCAATTGTGCATTTCATCAGTTCGAAATTTCAATGTCTGATATGATATAAATTAATTTGAAATCCCAGAAAGAATATGTAAAAAAAAATTAAAGAGATTAGCTGAAAAAACGATTTCACTAAGCAAAAAACTGAAAATACAATGAAATAACATACAAGCAACAACCAAAAAATTGAAATATTAACACGAGCTGAAAAATTAACCAACTGACGAGCTGAAAAATCAACCACCTTCAAACAAACATAATTCAATATTATTTGATCCAGTTATGAATTTGTGATGCACTGTTTGGAACCTTTGGTGTTGTAATGAATATTACTGGATTTTTTCCCAATACCAAACCGTTATTATAACACCTCGATAAGTGTTTCGATCACCAAGTGATCACATTCAAGCGGAAGATCAGTTTGCTCTTCCTATTTGATCAGTTTGATCAAACTGATCTTCCTCTTCATGATGATTACTTGGTGATCGAAACACGTATCGAAGGGTTGAAATAACGGTTTGGTGTTGGGAAAAACAGCCGGTAATATTCCAGTTATAAATTGTTAGTGTTGGATAGTTACTTATCTACAAACTCATTTTATCAGTTATTATAGAAAATCCACTAGAAATATGAACACTTTTGGATAGTATCACATTTATTTCCCAGTTTTCACTTAATGTTGCACTCTGAAACAAATCATGATTTTTCATAATAATCTTCTTCAGAAAAAAATCCGTCACAGGTACCTACATGAAAATAATACGCTTCTGATTCTAATGCATCCTTAGGTTCATCTGAACATATACTCGCATAATTACTTCTCATAATTTCAATATTTCGTCACTAGACTCGCTCAACCTGCTCAACCAGGAGTTATTGTTTAGGTCGGTCGGTAGCCAGGCGGTTCGACGTGGGTGCTTTGTTCACTACTCGAATTGACTGCCGTGTTGGTCGGTGGTTCAAGCCTCAGTCTGAACGATCGATTTTCATTTGCCATCGTCCAACCCGCGTTAGGAATCACAAGTTAAAAGGTAAGACCTCGTTAATCCTTAGCTCGCACAAGTTTCAACTTCTGAGGGTTGTCTTTCGTAGGGGTGCGACAGCTTGCGAAAAAACATTTTAAACAGATTTTTTTAATCATCAGAATTTTGAATGCAATCTATCGATTGCTATATCAGTTTAATTTTACTTGCGAATATTTACTCAGTTATACTCACTATGTTTAGTTTTCAATAAATTCGAAATCGGGTGGAACAAAAAAAATTCAATAAAGTTATTAGGGAGATTCTTCGGGTGATAACAGTTATCACCCGAAGACGATTGTGGATACGTCGTGAAGTAACTTGGTTTGGATTCTTTTAATTTTATATTTTTAATTTTCATTTCTTGTTATTGATTTTTTAATTTTTGCAGCTCGTGTTAATAGTTCAATTTTTTTTGTTGTTGCTTGTATGTAATCTCATTGTAATTTCAGTTTTTTGCCTAAAAAAATTGTTTCAATCTTTTTTTTACAGATAACAGAAACAACGGGAAAATATTTGCATTTTTATATTCAACTTGGTATTGCTCTTCCTGTGTTGTCTAAGAAGTTTTCAGCTAGTCACTTTCACTATGAAACATGTCTACCTATAACCATTATTTGAAATATTGTGAGTTTCATCTTAAAATATTCAGACTATTAAGTTTTTTGCTGGAAAAACAAGTGAAAACTCAATAGTACAAGATTCAACTACTCAGTTCAAGCTGAAATTCAACTGAGTTCACTTTTAAAACATCTAGTTATGAGTTCAAACTATAACTTTGTTCACACTGCACAATTAATTGAGCAAAAAGGCTGTTTCAATGTTCACAATGGCGCTGTAAAGTGAAAAATGACTTGTGAATGAATCGAATAGATTTCAAAGTATTGTGGAATTTTGTTGGTAACATGTAACGTGTCAATTTTTTTGTACAAATTCATGATAGTAGTTCAAACATATTTGAATGTTCAATGCACTGTCATTCGATTATAGCATAATCTTCTCAAACGATAATTTGGAAACCTATATTTGCACAAAAATTTAAGTGCTCCTGTGATGTCTAAGAAGTTTTCAGTTAGGCACTTTCACTATAAAACATGTGTACCTATAATCATTAATCGAATGAGTTTTTATCGAAATGAAAGGCTTGAAATATTGGTAGTGTAAACTTGACATATTTAGCTTCTTCTGTTGTCTATTAAGTTTTTTGCTGGAAAGACAAGTACAAACTCAATATTGCAAGCTTGAACTATTCAGTTGAAGCTGAAACTATTAGTAATTATTCACACTCATCATCATGATAATTTGCGAATACATTCTATCACATAATTATCATTACGTAAAGTAATTTTCCCCATCCTATATTTAATATGAATTTCTATAAGAATGAATAAGTCATTATTCGAACAAATTTGAACAAGAAAAAACTTTACTCTTAATATTAATCGACGATTAAATCCACAACCTACAATTATATTGAGTTGTGAGTTACCCATGATTTGTAATAACTCACTTCACGTCAAAGTGCTATAGGATAAAAACTTTTTTGTCAAAAAAAAATTTTAATTTATCTAGTCCATTCTCACTATATTATATCAGACTTTTCTTGTGTACGCCCATGACAATATGTAATTTCTAACTTAACTATCGCTCCAGAGCCATACCATTCATCAGAAGGCATTTTAAAAATAATCTGGCTTCTACTACATCACGCATTTACGCTGAATCTCATTACGTACCCATAAAAAATAAAAATGATGTATAATAATATGCATCAAATATTCAGTAAAATTGTATCCCTATATATGTGATTGATTCAATCATTGGAAACTCTTATGGAGTTTCAATGCATCATCCTCCACCATGCTTGGGTTAACACAAGTGTCATGAAAATTTCAGAGAGTTGTTCGTAAATAGTTCTGCCAGAATGAAAATGATAATATACAAAACATGTAAGTGACCCCGAAAAGAGATGGACGTCAGAAAAACACATATAGAGTTGGGACAATGAAAGAATACACCTGTGTCATCAATCCGTGTATCCAATATGAGTCGAGAAACTAATGAATACAAAACAATATACCACTGATGCGAACAACTTAACCTTCTAATGATAAATTGCATTTATTTTTTAAATTCACTTTTAGTGAAAATCCATTGTTACAATTTTGGATCTATCACATGAAACAGCACAGTACTTCAATAATTATTCTGTGAAAANAACTTCTTAATTAAAGCACGATGTAACACACATTGTATCATGCTATTGCATGATAGATTAGTAAAAACTAATGGCAATATTGTGAACGAAATTGGCCTTTGTAGCATTATATATCTATCCATTATGTGACTATAGTTCCTTTGGAAGAGCTCTTGAACTCGCCCACGCCCGAAAATGAAATCATCGGTTATCTTCGTGTCTATAAAAACTTGCTTTCTTGTCGAAGAACCGTGAATTCAATAGAATGAAACTACTTCACTGAGTAGAGATCGTTCAAAGACAGGGCAGTCAAACAAAATATAAAAAATATAAATACTAAAGAATTTTGGAAATCCTCGTATTTAATTTGGCACATAGATTTCTGAAATGTAAAAGGAGTCGGCATGGAAGGTCTCCATACCCCTGCCTATGCAGGGAAAGATGATGGGGATGCTATCATCCCCATCATCTTTCAGTCAGAAATGCGAAGAAAGACGTATAGACAGACTAGTAGACCATCAATCAAAAGTAAAAGCTCTTCAATATACTCATGAGTATGAACTGACTTGGGATTTCATAACCCTTTTAAAATACCTGGCAGAGAGAATTAAGTCAAGTAATGTGATGTAGTTGCTAGGCACAGGGATTTGAGGAAGCTGAAATCCTCGCGCAAGAGGGAGAAATAACCTATTGTCTGGACCAGAACCTCATGAAAACATATATGAACAGAGAATTACAACAAGAAAACATCGAATATATCGATTATTTTATAATGTTGTCTCCTTTCAGGTTTCAGAACTTGTTTTTAATCAAAGCAGAAAACTTTCTACACTCATCTTTTGTTTGACGTGTCCTTCAGTTGATATCCTCAAAACTGAAGTATTAACAACTCGATATATCAATCAGGGCTAATTGCATTTCGAACGACTGTGTTTGAACAAATAACCCGTGCTATATTTTGGGAGGGTTTTATGAAACCTCTCAAAAATGAATTTTTTTCATAATTCTGAAATAAAAACTGAGTTACAGCCTAATACCGACAGTTGTAAATAGTGCACTTGAAAATCTTGGAAAATTTAAAACAATAACCCAAGACGATGAATAATTTGCTTAAAGTTCTTGTACGATTTTCATTATAATCAAAAAAGTGACTTCTGAGTATATGCAAAGTTGATAAATCCCTGTAGGCAAGATATCACCTTAGCCTGTAGTCACTTGTCAAAAACATTTTTTGTCAAATTTTTTTGTACAGTGTTAAATTGAATGATATCATAATCGTAATAACTCAGTATCTGAAATAAAAAAGTTGTACAAGAATTTTAGACAAGTTATTCCCAGCTTGGGTTATTGTTTTCACTTTTCCAAGATTTTCTCATGCTTCACTTACATCTGACCCTTTAAAAATTTCAGCATTGGTCAAAGCAATTTTTGGATTTCTATATTAAAATTAGGGAACTTCCGAAAAAAAAAAGCGAATCAATAATATTTTCATCTTAATCATAACAGACAAGATTTTCAGAAAGCTATTTTATTTATTGCTNCATATAACACCAACATGCACGAGACTATCCTACCACCTGAAAACAAGAAGAAGTAGCGAGATCCTGAAAAAGGCAAGCTTGTCACTTCTAAGAGAACACATAAGAGAGAAGCGCAAAATTTTAGCAGCTACAGAGAAGGAAACATATCAACTACATATACAACTGAGCCAGACCCTGCACCCATACATCTGGACCGAAATTGACAAAATCACCGCCTGGAGAACAGAGACAAACACAGAACAGAGATAGAAATACAAATGCACGGAGCCACCAGCAGGAGCCAACCACACATTTGTGGTTACAGTTGATAGATCTTGTGTTTACATGAACACTATCAAAATCACCACGGTAACTAAGTGTTGCCCATCCTTACACTTGGCTGCACCATACTGATGATGGGCCAAAAGCCTGAAACATGTGTCTATGGTTTGCCACTTTCTTGTGTGCTATGTCCGATTATTAACTTCTGTTTTTATATCGAAACACTCAATAACTTTCTTATTTGTATAATTTCCTGGACCCAGATGGCACGCAGGTAGCTACAGCTGCCTCCGTGGTGATTTTGATTAATATATCCCTTGCTGTCATTGTGACAAGATATACATTGGGCAAGCGTTTAAACAGCATAATAAATCTCATAAGATCAGCTCCCCAAAGTGAATATATCTACTTAACTGGACGTATCATGGATCGAGTCCGAGAATATTTTCGAGATATTCGATTTCGAACAGTGAATATAGAAGTTTTTGGTTGAGTTGCTCATATGCGCATTCCATTTAAGAATACTGTCAATGATAATGCATAGCTATTTCATTGCATTGGAGCTTCAGCTGTAAAATATTATCTCTGTAATAATTACAGAGTAGTCAGAATAATAGAAGATGTATGCAAGATTTTCTGTGTGTGTGTGAGTATCTCAATTAATGCCTTAAAAAAGTTTCATCGACGAAGGTTGGTACTCGTATTTTTGCAGAAACTGATGAGCTGAACAGCGAATTTATGTATAGAATGACCGAAAGCATAAGTATTATTGATAATGAAATTTGGTATACTGTGCATTGCTTCCGAATGACTATGTTGAAATTCGGTCAAAAAGTCTATTACCGATTAAAAAAAACAATGCCAAAATCAGTGACGAATCTTATATTATTTCTGATCTGATCCTAATCAAATAGCGATATCAAAGTCAAATTTTATGTAAGTCTTTAAATAAGACCGACTCTTATGGTGTCTCTGTAAACGTTTTAACATAATTTTCTTTTCTACGTAAAATAATTGATAACAATCGTTCTTCAACGTGCGAAACTAGGAAGTGATGACACCCCTCGCCGACGCCCATGCCCACAATCTCTCCTGGAACTTGTAATAATTATCAACAATTGAATAGACGATACAGAGAATAGTTGCGTTGCACTTTATCTTGCTCAGAATTTCCGCTTCCGCCCAAGCTGTTGCTAGTTGTTTCCTGGTTGCTTTTAGCCGCATCGTGGTTTTTTATAGATTTTTTAATGATTCTCCTACAGGCAAGGTGTTGGTCATATTGGCACGTGCCATATGGCGGGCCTCTCCAAACACAATCGCCAGATATTTATTTTCTACCTAATCCGTTCTCTGCTTTCCTTCCGCTTTTAATTTCTTTCTTTATCTTTTTTATGTCATAAAAAATGTGTATGATATTGATGTGTGTATAGGTGCACAAAGAACGTCGGAATCAGCACGTGCGATTTTTTTATCCGAGTAGGAAGACGTCTGTGCAGTCTTTGTTTTCATTTTGTGATAGACTTGTCCGTACGAGTAATGTAATACCCTCGCATCTGGCATTTGAGAAGAATAAGGATTTCGGCATTTCCTTGAGGGATGTTTTTTATTCGGGAGGATCTGATAAGTTTCTTATATAAAAAACGTCTGCTCCTCTTCAAAGTTTGATTCTTAGGTAGTGAAAAATCTTTTAGCACAAAAAATCCTATATGAATAAATTTTTACAATGAATATGCTAAGACTATCAGAATGAGCTTCAGCTGATGACTGAAAATGAAAAATTTTGATTTTACTTTCAACTGTAGGAAGGGTCTGAAGCAAAGAATATCTAATTTAGTTAAAATTAATCAATACTGCTATTTACGACCCAATGATTTGTTGATATTGATTAAAATGGTGGTTGAAATAAAATGGAAGAAATAGGATATTGTTTCTTCCAATTTTGACTTCAAGGCAAAATACACTCAGGTGCATAAAAAAACCGCCACCTTGNTTGGGCATCGTCATTACCGGGTAGGCGATCCTCGATTGAAACCAAAATGATAACAACCAAGAAAAGTACTTAATGAAATCGAATGCATAAACGCAAGCGAGACATAAGTGGAACTACCTACTGGTGTGACATCCAAGTCAACTTGCTAAGTTTTGTTGGTGGCTCTACTCAAAAGAGTTTGAGTTTGAGATGATAGCACAGCCTTCTATCTGAAGTGCTCGCATATAATTATCATTCCACTCCGCCCATGGGGTATGATTTATATGCGGTATTTTTTTTTACAATGAATATGCTAAGACTATCAGAATGAGCTTCAGCTGATGACTGAAAATGAAAAATTTTGATTTTACTTTCAACTGTAGGCAGGGTCTGAAGCAAAGAATATCTAATTTAGTTAAAATTAATCAATACTGCTATTTACGACCCAATGATTTGTTGATATTGATTAAAATGGTGGTTGAAATAAAATGGAAGAAATAGGATATTGTTTCTTCCAATTTTGACTTCAAGGCAAAATACACTCAGGTGCATAAAAAAACCGCCACCTTGAAATGTTTTCAAATATTGATCTCGAATAACTTTTTTATTTTCAGACAGATTTTGATATTTTTTATTGGATAGAAAAAAAACTATCCCAGATTGATTCAGTTTGAACAGATTTCCTAATCAAACACGAAGAAAAGCAAAGTTATGTTTCCATCTTATACACTTAAAGTCACCCTGTTGTGATACATATTACGAGCATTTTGTTGATGTATTTAAATAGGACCTTAGAAGGAAATCTGTTTACATGATTCAATCTGGAATGAATGTTGAAATGGGGTTTTGAATAATAAATTATGTGCAAGAGTGTATAATTCATTTACTAAATGTGATTATATATGTATGTTATGTGGTGATTTTTCTAATATAACATGTATAATACAGAAAATATTTCCTTTCAATCAGTATTGGCATTTTTTAAGTAGACCGACTTTAAACTTCTTTGTTGTAGTATAATATGTACTATTATTTTAAAATACCTGGCACAACATTATCAGAAATGACTGATGTTTTTGCCTTAATCTGTTTCTTGCATAGGGGTACGGAAATTATATCAAACAGATGAGAAAAAATGATGATGAAATATGTAGAATCACAATCTTGAACACAATGTTTTCGTTTTAATGCAACATGATTTCTGAGAATTTAGTGCCTACTATTATAAATTGTACTAAAACTATTTAAATTTGTATCTTTATAATTGTGAGAAATATTTCAAATATTTTTGTTTCAAACACGTGACTTCTACAAAATATTTTTTAAGAATAAGTATGTAAACTATTGTCATAACGAAAACAGTCATATAAGCAGAATTATTATATTCATTCATCTCATTTATGTATACCAAATTATAACATTTTCATGTAAATGATGAGTAAATTACAATTCCACTGATGGTTACACTTTGCCGTATGGTTCTAATGAAAATCATACATATTCACACTTTACATACTACAAAATATATTGACTTATACGAAAAAGAAACACATTACAGTAAATATCAATTATTTCAATAAAAAAAAACATTGAGAATATGATACTCAAACATCAGATCTAATGAAAATTTCCATCCTACTATCAGAGTTGAACACATAAATAATAATTATTGTGATATGGATTGCTTGGATGGGATTATTGTTCAAATTGAGATTAGGTATAGTAGAAGGGTAATGTTTACCGACCAGTTAGAATATGGAAAATATAAATATTTGGGAATGTAACAAGCATAAAAGTGTACTCTCATGACACTATATTCCAATCATTTCAACAGTGATTATTGTCATCTTCAGGTAAAACTACAGGTTATTTTAATATTAACATTAAATTTGAGAGCAGCTAATGATAGTATGAGTGCTACCATTCTCAATGGGATTGATCTCACGACGTTTCGACAAATTCTCATTTGTCATCTTTTGGCGATCTCTGTTAAGTGTTCGGAAGGCCCTACCATATAGGTATAGGTATAATAGCACAGAACACGGATCAAAACCTGGAAATCAGTTCAGCATATTCCTATCCGTGAGAACCTTAGATTCAACATTTCTATCATTTTTGGGAAGAAGAGGCCAATCAAGAAGAAGAACTCAGGTAAATATCAACATCAATATCTATATAGTAGGAAGCAGATCATGTGAGGACAGTCTACTTCCTATATACTAGAAAGCTGATCGAGTAAGGTCGGTCGACTTCCGAATACTTAACAGAAATCGCCAGAAGATGACAAATGAGAATTTGTCGTCGTGAGATCCATTCCATTGAGGATAGTAGCACAGAACACGGATCAAAATTCGGAAATTAGTTCAGCATATTCCTATCCCTGAGAACCTTAGATTTAACATTTCTAACCTTCACGGAAAGAACAATGTCACCAAGTTGTCATTCTCATGTTGAAGATTTCGTTCAAAATTAAAATTTTTGAAGAAAATATTCTCACATAGCACAGGTATGTAACTGTTATTATGCGTTATTATGCGAAAACGCAAGCGTGGCATAAGTGGAACCACCTTCTGGTGTGACACCCAAGTCAACTTGCCAAGTTTAAATGTCACTGTTGGTGGTTTGACCAATCAACCTACAACTGCGGTAACTGAAATTTGGGAAGTTAACCTGCAATGACATCGGAAAATGAATCCACATGTTTCTGGAAATGCCAAGTTTTTATGTCAGTGTTGGTGGTTTAACCAATCAACCGACAACTGCGGTAGCAGAAATTTGGGAAGCTAACCTGTAATACCATCGGAAAACGAATCCACATATTTCAAGAAATGATTATGAAATCGAAAAAGGTTAATGCAGTCAAGCTGCTGGAAAATAATTTCATTGAAATCGAAAGATAAATAGATGAGTATTATTCTGATTATTACCATATTGATTTCAATTTAAGAGCCACTTGTAGACAGCTGTTTCAGTCTGTTGGGCATCGTCATTACCGGGTAGGCGATCCTCGATTGAAACCAAAATGATAACAACCAAGAAAAGTACTTAATGAAATCGAATGCATAAACGCAAGCGAGACATAAGTGGAACTACCTACTGGTGTGACATCCAAGTCAACTTGCTAAGTTTTGTTGGTGGCTCTACTCAAAAGAGTTTGAGTTTGAGATGATAGCACAGCCTTCTATCTGAAGTGCTCGCATATAATTATCATTCCACTCCGCCCATGGGGTATGATTTATATGCGGTATTTTTTTAAAAAAAAAATTTTTTCATAAATTTATAGAAATTTTTCAATTAGTACTGAAGAGTAATGCCATGTACTTACATGAAAATTCAAGGTTCATTAACTGAATTTCCAGAGCTTGAATCTGAAATTGGAGTCAATGGAAATGGGGTCAATGGAAATGACATGCTNCTTCAATTTTGGAACGGGCACACTTGCAGACCGGTTTCGGGCTCATTAGCCACTCATCACTGCAAGATAGTGGCCATCATCGTCCTAAAGTCAATGATATCGGAATTCTCTCAAAGTATTTCATTCGTCTTCCTAAGTTGGAGGGAACAATGAAATGTCACTCCATCTAGTGGACGAGGTATGAACCAAGTTAATTATTCTAGATTTGTTCACTGCCAGTCTTCAAGCATAGCCTACTGACTAATAAGAAAGTTTTTCTTCCTTATTCAAAGGAATCGGGCAAATTTCGGATATGCAGTTCCGATAAAATCACCGAAAGACATTCAAATCTTCTACAAACAAATATTCTAATACAATATTGAAGAATCAATTTAAATTTTAGCACAGAAAAAGTACCCTCGATGACTGGTAAAAAAAGTGAAAATGAAGATAAAAACTACCCCTCGCTATTCACATTCGTAGATTCAATAAAAGCATTCGACACGGTGAACCACAATACTATTCGAGAAGGGCTTCCAAGTATGGGTTTCAGAGGAAGATCATACAAATTACTACTCTAAATCAAATAAAAAGTTCCACTAGGAACCATATCATTGAATACTTACCCGAATGATATCGCACTAGAAAAGAAACATTATTGTTTCCGACGATACCGCAGTTTACTCCGCAAATTCATGGGAATCTATCGAATGAGAAGTGAAAAAAATCAGAAGTATTGTTGAACACACCAAACACACACCAAATTAAGATGTCATATGATTTGAATTGAAGAATTCAGTATAAAAAGACTTGAGGAAGCTATTGTATAGCGAAACACAGATGGCGGTTTTGTAAACTGTCCAGTAAAAACTCACAATGAGGTTTTACTTGAATGAGTATGTTGAATTTTCATCAAGTATTGGCAAATTCCATCATATACAGGGTGTTAATTGAGTATGTACCATAAATATCCAACAGACTATTCTTTGGGTAATTTTAAGACGAAATGTTCATATAAACATGGGTCCGCAAATCCTTCGTTCTCAAGAAACAGGGTGTTAAAATAAAAATAAAAAAAAAGTTATTCGTAAATATCTTAAATATCATTTTTTTTGGTACCTTCACCATTCATTTCTAGTTTAATGAGTCTCCAGCTGCCTCTTACTTTGTTGTCAGAATTTAAAATGAACTCATCGCATATCTTGTCAATTTCCAATTTTTTATTAAAGTTTTTTTTGTGGCTTTCAGTTACACTTTTTTCGTAGCCATTTTCGAAATTTCCATATTTTTACTCTCGATGAATTTGAGAATGTCTTTTTTCTTTGTGCTACTTGTGGAATTTTTTGATTTACCAACGAAAAACTAAATGCTTTCTTTTTCATCCCAATTTGTTGATAGAAACTACAATTTTTGTGTGTTGATAAATCATTGAAATTATTTTTTCATTCATCATTATAACTCCAATGAGCTATTGCTCTAATTTTCAGGAGCTTTATGTCTATTGAATTAAATTTATTACACTCTTTTCGCTCTCCGATTTTGTGTTATTTTCGTCCTCACTAAAACAATATAGTTCCTAGTTTGGGAAAGGAGAAATTCTTCGTGCAAAGAATGTACACATACCACTAATTGCCAGTGTCTAAATCCAGATAGGTAATATTTTTTGAACTGTTTGTATTCGAACTTTATGATTTTATTGATTCAATGAATCAGATTTTTTTCAGTTATTAGTATGTCCTTCATGAAAAATCAAAACGGTTGCTGTTTTCTATGTTCATCCGCGGTCTTTGCTCAAAAAGTACAAAAATGCTACCTATAAAGCACAAAAATATTGTTATTGAAGAAGCTGCACTGTATCGAGAAAAAATACTATGAAAACCCCCCATGATTTCGATTGGATTCGCCCACAAACGTTATTACTTCGGTTAGGTCCCAATAACCACTGAATAATTCCACTCTGTATCTTGGAGACATTGTGTAGACGTAGTTCCGCATAGTGATTCAAGTATTCAATTTACTAGATATTTCCAAGATAAAGATCTCGTGATTTTTAACTATAGGTATCTGCCGAGTGTTCGCTGTCGTTGTTAGAGTCAGATCTGGGTCGCGATTTGCCATTGAACTGAGATGACGTAGAGGTTCATTTACCTGTGACTCTGTGACGTCACGAATGGCCTACGGAAGACTCGCACTTGCACAGCTGACTTTTATTTCCACATATATTCATACCCATGGCACAACTTCCACTCCCAAATATTTGTTTCAGGGACACATGATGTTAATGCACTCTGGTTTGTTTACAAACACGTTTTTCACAAAATATTTCATATATGTTGTATCGTAGCTTATATAACATATATGTTTCTGTCCAGGCATGCATTATTTCGTTCTGGGTGATATTTTAAATTCAAATTTTTTGAATTACTTTTGTTTCTTCAGGTGATAGCAAGAAGATACATATTGCTATAAAATATTTCATGAATTTCACTTGGCCTAGCCTGCACCATGGAAATAAAGTGATCGGATATTGGCATCTTGCATTTACAGTTTCTTTTACTATTTTGTCATTTCAGAAATGAGTTTCAGCGACCAAATGATGAAATATCATCATATCAGTTGGTCAAATATATTAATGAATGTCCAGGTAATCAACAGTTTCCGGGCTATGGTCGGTTTTATGTCGTTAATTTAGAGAAAATTTCATTCTGAAAATTAGTTTGAGGTACAAATCATCTGACGTACAATTTATCTGAGTGAATTATTTCTTTCGTTTCATACAAATCATTCACCCATAGTTTTTTGAAATGTTCAACGTTTGGTAGTTGCAGTTCATCACGCAAAATTTTGAAATAACATGCTAAATGATCTGGTCATAAAATTAAAAACCACTATTTTCGGCAACATTCAGTGCTATCAACTGGTTTTTATTTTCAAATTTCAATGAGATGAAAGTTTTTGCTTCAGGAGCAGGCTAAGCCTGACGAGCCGTCATGCTTTCTAATCAAGATGGAAGAGACTTATATTTTTATCATTTATTTTTCGGAAAATGCAACTGAAATTCCGACTTCAACCTCAAAATTACGACATCGATCTCGACTTTGATCTCGAAATTATGACTTCCATCTCGAAGTCGACAGACTTCAATCTCGAAATTAGGATTCTCTATTCGAATTTTCAACTTTAATCTCGGTAACGGACACTTCGTGTCCGTCAATCACCAAATTTACCTTCGAAAATATATAGAACTTATACCTAATTATATGTATTCTTGAGCTATCAATACCAAACATTTTTTCGCTTTGCAAAATGCCTCTGTTAGATAATACTCGAAAAACTTTGGCTACATTCAAGATTCTTCGGCTTGCTTTTAATCGGAAATTTCATTACATTTTATATTTTCAATCTTAATGTGAAATATCAAAACACTGAATTCAACTTAAGAATTCAGATTATATCAGTAAATACGAGCTCGTTTTGACAGTACGTCGGAAAAAAATTCGATGAGATTTTTATGTTAAATGGCGTTATATTGAATCCAAGTAGAATTAACTCTTCATTCGTTACTATGGAAACCATTACATAAAGGTACATTATGATTGAAGGTTCACGTCAGTATATCAAAGTGTGATTACAACAAAAAATTGCGGATTCATCGAGTGTATAGTCGTAAATCAGTGATGTGTTTCATATTAGAACATGAAAATTGAATAGTTGTGAGTCCCAAATGCATTTCACTTAACCTTCGAATGTCAAAGGTTAAAAAAAACTCAGTTACATTAAAACACATACTCATAATATCCATATTATCAACAAAAAGTTAAATGTCATGCAAATAATCAAAGCCATGATAAAATTATAAAATACCTGTATTCAACCTTTTTTCTTCGCAAAACCAACAATTCCGAACAAAAAAAATAAATAAAAATAAGCAGAGTCTTACCATGAGTTTGTAAATTACGATTTGAAATAAATCACATAAAAAATACGCCTCTGCCTATATGGCGATATAGAAAAAGTAGATTGCAAATTCAACTATATTTTGAGACGGATGCCGAGTTTCAAAAAATCAATGAATTCTACAAAACGAATAACTTCATTGTTGAAGGTACATCAGAAAAGTAGTATCTTACTTTGCGTTGCTATAATAATTTCTGGGAAATTTTGGTGATTTTTACGAAAAATAAAAACTGAGTATACAGTCGTGTACAAAGTTCTGCGATCAACAGGAAAGAAAAAAATGTTATCGTATTTTGGATAGTTCCAAGATATATCAATTTCTATGTTCTGAAGACATTATAATTATCATTATCAATATTCTTTGAAATTATTTTTTTGTGGAGGACTCAATACTCCTTACTGAAAAATAAAGAATCCGCTGATGTGTAATAAAGGGCAAACTAGATAGTTTAACCCGAAAAGTTACTGCGTAATATAAAACACTGAAAAGTCATATTCTTCTTTATATTTAATATTCAATAAGTTCTAGTAAAAAATTCAACTTGTCGCCATTTTACCTGCAGTGTGGTCTTATTCATATTCATTGAAACTTGCAGAACCACCTAAGAACATCAACAGAAATACAGTTTCAAGAATGGTCACTGATTGATATAATTCAAAATTGAAGAAGATATGAATTAGGTACGTGATAATGAAGAGTAATTCATATAATTTGAGAAGGGTCAATAAACCTCGTCCTCAAAACTGTAATGATTGGGATGAGTCACATTTACACAATATGATTCAATATGATACATCTCATATATTTACATTGTATCTGGAGTAGTTTGGTTATTTAGTACAAGTATGAGTATTTCCATTATTTATTGCCTATGAATGAGGGTATTAATTGCTGAACCTCTTCTCTGAAAAAACTGTATAGTAAGAAACAGAAATGAAATTAATGAAATGTAAAATGCTCACACAACCTAGTAAATCACTTTCGGGGAGAAAACAAGACCCCATTTTCATTTTACTTTTATGTATATAATACAGTCATCTAGGTTAAACATAAACTTCCAAAAACTGTGTAATTAGCACTTAAGCCCATGCGAAATTTAATGTATGTGTTTAACCCAGATTTTACACTTTTACTAATTAGTTAAAGATACTTTGACGTCAATAATGTTTTGACCAGAAAGTATTTTGTCAGACCGGGTTTGACCTCTTTATTCAAATATCATTAAAATATCATTATTGAATACTAGTAATATATACATCAACTGATGGTTTGGTTGCACATTTTTTTTTAATGTTTCATCGCGACATTAAGAAGAAAAATTCACTGATGAACGTATCTCTTATTCAGTGGCGAAACTATAACGACTACAATTATTTAATTTTTTTATCAAATATTGATAGGATTTTATCATTTCAAGAGTACTGAAACATGATAATGTATATTGCTCCTAGTCCATAAAATAAATTTTCTTTCAATTAAAATTTGTTGACTTGTAGTTATTTGCTCTTAATAGGTTACACCTAACTACAGACTGACAATAATTAACATTTTGGTAGTCATTATTCAATAACAACTAATTGATAAATGGTCATATTCACACTTTCTTTATTTCAGTACATAAAATCGCCGGTACAATCTCTCATTTCTCATCACGTCTTTTTTAATTTTTATTTGTTTCCTTAGATTCATTTACAGTCCACGTGTGGTGACCGCAACGAATAACTCAGAATCAATACACTGATATTCTTGCTGCTGCTCAAAAAATGCATTGTGTTCATACAAAAATCATTCATTTATTGTTTATCCGAATAGAGATTCCCTGATCAGTATCAAAAATATCTACAAACAATATCTACACATTATGTGTAAACTTACAAAATAATATACTCCAATGAATATCCAATAAAAGAAGATTTTATTCAACTTGGTATGATTTGTTATTTATTGAAATAACAACCAATATCCTGATAAATTTGGTGCTCCTCCTCACTAGAATTTCATTTCAACCCTTGTTAGAAGTATCTTAAAAGGCTTTTTTGTGAAGCCTGCAAGAAACTGAAAAATAACATTATCAATTGAAGGAGAAAGATGTTTTTCATCTGAAAGCAGGCAAAGCCAATAAGGTTATGATCCTAGACAAATCTGATTACTACGACAGAGTAGATAATTTGATTGAAATCGGTTATAATAAAATACCAAAAATCCTACTGAGATGGCTTCAGAAGTGGAAACTACCCTCAAATAGTACCAAAATTTTACCACCATGACTAAGGGCAAAAGTTTTCAAATATCTATTACTACAGTACCACATTGAGAAATATCGACATGAAAAATCGAAGAAGCAATATATTTGGAGATCATCTTGCTTCTTCACTGAAGATAAAAATAATAATAAATCGACTTCAGTCATCTGAACAATGAAAAAAATTAGGATATTCTCAAATCAAATTTTAGAATATACAAATCAAAATACAGGGAAAAAGACGAGTATATCTCAACATCAAAATAATCTAAACCTAATAATTTGAATTACTAAAGATCACGGGTATAAATGACATTCAAAATATGTATGACTTTAAATTGAAAGAGGTATATTTTTAGGAGACATCAATTTTTGGGAAAGAAAAGTGTTGGGAAATATATAAATAAAAATATAAAAATGTAACTAACCCCTTCAATTAAAGAAAGTGTTGGCTTTCTACTTCTGCATCTTCATAAAAAAAACGTGGAAATCTTCTAAAGGAAAAAATAATGCAATCAATTTCAAAATAAACTCTCTACAAAGATGTGTAGATCATGCAATGAAGTAACTTTCAGATACAAACTGGAAAAAAGGCCCTCTCGAAACAAATAATTTCATATAAACATTGAATTACACGAAAAAAATATTTTCTAAACAACCACTTTCATATGAAAATTGAATTTTAGAAAAATCACTTTTTCTTATTCAGTCTGCACTCGATACATTCGTTAATGAATTCAATCAGCTATCACAATATATCAATTACTATTCTAAAAGTTCATCAATTGGAATAAAGAAAGAAATTACGAAATCCAAAATTTCTGATATAGGCTAATTCGTTTTCCTTGTTGCTATGGTAACTTTCCAACTTACAGGAGTATTGAATGAAGCGAGCAGTGTATATTGAGAAACATATCGCGTTGGGTTCCCATTGGTCAACATTCCAATCTTGTCTTGATTCGACTTGGCCCGGGCAATCATTGCCACAAGATCTTGCAAGCAGTCAAGAAGTCTTTCACTGAGAAATGCTGAATCTTCGTCCTCTCTTTTAAACTGGCGAATGGTAAATGACCGCAAATGCAGGGTCACCGACCGACACGAGCCCTGACCCACTAACTTCGCGAGGTCAATGATCTGCCATTCTAGTTTTACATCTCTTTCGGTCAGCCGAGATGCCAGATGCAGCAAGCAATGTCCAGGAGGAAGTCGAGTTTGGAGTTTGCCGGCGTTTGGGTGAGCTTCACCGTGGGAACTTACCAGGGAGCAATGGTCCGGTCAATCTGATAGCGATTGCAGTTTGTCAGATAGTGACAAGAAATGTTGTGAAGTGGGATGTTCAAGATTCTGAGTAACACCAACTAATGCACGCCTCCTAGAAAATTGATGATTTTCCTTTAATTTTCAGAACGAGTTTCGCTTAGATTGTCTGAAAATCAGATTTCAGGTAATTATTTTCTGAAAAGAAAGAATAATTTTTTCGACTTCGAATAAGGATGTAAACTTGAAAATTCATCTTAAATATCTTTCTTCCAGAAAATAATATAACATCTACGAGAAGTAGATGTTAGTCATACGAGTAGTAACGAATAAATGGGGTGGACAAGTGGTATATCATGTTCTTGGATTTGTAATTCCCTTTTGAATGGTACACTGAATCATTACTTTTTCACCAGCAAGTACAGATAAATCGAGTACAAAAATTAGTAACTGGATCTCTTTCTTCTATTTTATTTAGAATAAAAAAAAATCAGTTGAAATGATTATGACCACTGGGAGTCTGAGGGAACAAGCAATCTACGGCTTGTATTGTGCTTCCTTTCGTCTATAAAATTCGATGTCCATATAAAACACGTGTTTTTTGTGAAAATAGTTGTTTCGAAAGTATTTTTTTGTTTAATTCAATGTTTATATGGAAGTATTTTTTTTTTACTTGATGAAGATTCATAGTAAACTTTATTTGAGAAATATATCATATGTTTCTCTAACACAGTAGCTTCTTCAACAGTGATTTGAATACCTATTCGTATTCATATTATCAATTTTGAAGAAGCTACTGTGTTAGCAAAACATGTGATATATTTCTCAAATAAAGTTTGTGGAGATCAAATCGTAAGGTGTAGTTCAAAAAAATATATGAAAGTAGTTCTTTCAAGAGACCGTTTTCTTCTAGTTTGTATATGAAAGTTACTTATCAGCCTGATCTTACCATCTACCTGAAAAGTTTATTTTGAAATCAATGCATTCTTTCTTTTATAGAAAGATGGAGAAGTAGAAAGGCAAAACCTTTATAAAAATTAATCTCTCCTTCCCCTTTCAATTCGAAGTGAAACAAGATTACCAACATAGTATAAAATTCGATGAATGATTTTTGCTCCTGAAAAACAGTCACTATGATAATATACCCAAAGAAGTTGCAAAAAATTGCACTACTTAATTTTGGCAATAACAATTAGAACCCAATATTCAATAAAAGTAAAATTTTACTTTTATATTGTTTCTTGGTTACTTTTAAATGTTTTGTAGGTACTTTCGCCCTCTTGAACATTTCTGCTAACAGAAGACTGCATAAAAATTTTTATTTGAAGGTGGTTGACAATGTTTCGTGGTGTATTTCATCAGTTCATTATCTAGTTTTGTATCTAGTTTTGTATCAAGTACAAAACTAGTAATGGGGTTGAACCCGAAACCGAGCGTATAAATGAAATTAACTAGTGGTAATTAGACAAAAGTTAATATAACCTCTTCAATTTAGACAAAAGTGTTTTCATTCGTTTCATTAAACTGATCATTCACATTGCCAAATTGTTTCTTTCCCAAAAATTGACCTCTCCTGAATGTCATGAGATGAATAGCAGTCTTTTTCAAGTTTACTTCACTACTTTGATATCGATCGATTGCCATTTAGGAAACTTAAAGTTTTCCATTTCCTTGAAGTTCAGAACCCGAACAGCGAATACTCTTTAAATACATAGCACGTAGCACCCAAGTATGATATGTTCGATAATGCAAAAGTATTTGTGCATTTGGGACTTAAAAAAAAATTCAGGGTTGCCAAAAGCTCTAGGGCCGACGTTGACTCACTCTCTCACTCTTTACGTTGTATAATTCGTTGAAGTCTAGGATAGATTAATTATAATTTCAACAATGTGTTCTGATACATACATTTACTGAAAGTTCCTCAAAGATGTTGAGGAATAAAAAGAATCAGCAAAGGAAAAATTGCGTGTAAACTTGAATTTTGTCCACTTCTGAAGATGGAAGCAGATTTTAGCCTCTGAAAGGTTAACATAAGTATTGCATATTAAGTATAACAAGTAACTAATGAATAGAAATAGAAAATACTTTCAATTCACGCACTAACTTATCGAGGTAAATTGAAACGTTATGCTTTTTCTACATGTGTTCTCCATTACTGTCCTCCATTACAATTTTCATATATTTCAAATTGTGGAAGATGAAAAATACCCAAAGAACATCCATAAAAAATTCTCCTCTAGCTACTCAAGTTGTTCAAATCTCCAATGAAATCTTGTTTTTATAATTTGTGAATTTTTTGTATCTCTGTTCTGATTCAGAAAAATTCCAAGGGTTTGCTAAAAGTTTTAGGACCGGCATTACGCCAGCCACTCTTCAGGTTAGATCATTCGCTAAAATGTTAATAGATGGATTTTACTTGTCAACAATACGGTAGGATAGATTTTCTTTAAGTTTCTCTGAAAACCATATACTCGTGGGTTCTATCAACTCGGATTTTGTTCTCTTTACCGCATTGCATTTTATCACAGTTCATTGTACTCTTTCGAAAGTAAAGTAGAGTGGGAGGATGAGAAACCTCGATGGATGTGTTGTACAAAATATGAGTATGGGGCTGTTTGAGGAAACTTTTGTTCATTAATTATTACTCCGATAATCGATAGTGTGATATTTCCATCTGGGATGAAACTCTTTTATGGATTTGAATACTTATTCAATACTTTATATTGGATACAT